>JAPQRN010000003.1:3823564-3835496 GCA_037367275.1 Coranthus polyacanthus | reverse complement strand
TTGGTAACAGCTTTTTGAAAACATTGTCATTGTGGGTTAAAGAGCCTTTGTTCTGATTAGTTCCTTCAACTGGTTGAAAATAGCGCCTTTGGTTTGGCGCCAGGGGTCTGCTGTTTAACATGCAAAGTGGTAAGAATGGACTGATTTTATCTAAATCCCCTTCATACAGCGGCCTGTCCTGTGGTTTCAATTACATCCATCAACCTCACTAGAATCATACGACCAGCACAGGGCTCCTCAGAGAAGCAGTGACCTCATGTCAAACAAATGACCAGTCACAGGACTAGGGTAAATTCAACTGATATCTTGTATGTGTTGTTATTGGATGACTCAGACAGTAATAAGCAGTAAACATCCCAATTCAAAGGTCTGCGTTTATGATTGGGATTTAAAATCTTGGAATAAGCTTCAGTCTTACATTAAAACTCAGGCTGTGATGGTTAGTCTAACAAATAGTTTGCATAGCTTACATACCAGAGACTTGGAGCTCTGTCTGGATGGTGGCACAAAAGGGCGGACACTGGTAGGAGTCTCCTTTTCGATGGAGTGCCGCCTCTGTGGAGACTGGCGCTTGTCTGGCTGGGGGGTGGCAGAGATTGGCAGAAACTTGGGAGGAGCTGGAGAGAGGAATGAAAAAAAAAGAAACAAATGGAAAGCTTGAACAGTAAGCATTGCCATGATTTTGCACCTGAGGCTTTGTGTGCAGACACCTCAACCATCAGAACACCAAATGAGTGAATATCTTCTGTTAGAATGGTGTTCATTCCTCCAATACAGTTTACAGACTTGTAGAATCAATGCCAAGGAGTACTGAAGCTGTTCTGGAAGTCCAACACGTTATTTAGACACCTTATGTTGGCTATTCCTTTACAGTGATACTAAACACTTGAATGTGGTTTTTGAGCTGTAAACAGATTTATATGATTTAACTATGATGGATACAATCAATACTGGTAGTTAATAATTATGTATCAAAATCTGCATTTTTTTTAGGTCTTAAAAATCTTTTTTTACCTTTTATACTTGATGATCTTGATGATGAAGCAGAGTCGAATGTTTAGAACGACTCTACATCATGAATTTTGTATAACAAAAAAAACGTTACCACATCTAATCAGAGGAGTTCAGTCCACCTGTCCTTCAGTCAGATTCTGCAAAATCTCATTCATTTTCTGATGGGTCGAACTGAAGCCATTTTATCACTCTGTTTAGAACCACTGGACTCACACAAGGCAGCAATTTTGTCTCGTAAAAACACTACCTCAATCAGCTAATTTGATTCTTGGTTTGAATGTGAAATAATGTATTAAAACACCACAATGACACAACACAGGCTGCAGAATGACACTTTCTGTGAAGTCTTGTAGGTGTAAGAGGCTTCAGGGCTTCAGTTCCCTGTGGGAAAGGACTGTGTGATGGCAAGAAAAAGCATAGAAAATATTCTAAAGATAGTGTACACTTAAATGGATAGTGATTTTTAGGCAGGCCTTTCATAGGTGGTAAAACCATTACAAAAAACTTAAAACTAACCCTTTCAGAGCCTCATATGGTTCTGCATAAGTGTCTTGTGATTGTGACTAATCACCAGACTCTCAGTCTCTTTCTGACTTTGTAGCAACTTTCAGAATCGCACAGTGGGTGGAGTTAGACTCAGAAGAGGGGAAAAGTTACACTTTAATTTGTCAACCGTCTGTTTGTTTGGTGGTACAAAAAAAAAAAAAAGACAATTGTAAGGCTAAGCTCTTACCCTTCTTTCCAATGACAGACTCAGGAGAGGTGTCCTCCATCAAAGACGTGGACATACTGGAGCTGCTCCGTGTTGCTTCCTCCTTTTACAGCGAAGAGACACCGATTTAATGCTGACATACTGAACTACTTTGAGAATTCCATGGCTGTGTAATTTTCCCCAAGAAATAAAAACACTTTGGCTATTTTCTTGTGAAGTGAAATACTCTTGTTCACACCTGGCATTGAGATGCATCGCCAAATGTGTCTCGAGTGATCACTTGTACTCAGATCTCACTTTTCTGCTCTTTATGCAAAGAAACAAGCTCATCTGCTTTTAAGTTCATATCTTAAAACATAGCACATGCTTTCATTTCATGTTGAATAGACTACATTTGTAATGCTTTTTTGCTAATTTAATTCACCGTGCTTGCTCACAGGCTATAAGATGGGATGTTTTCTTGGCTGTTACTCACTGCATGAGTTGACGTGAATCAATCAATACATCATTAATATCATATGACAACTTTGACAATTCCATTTGTGTTATTGGTTCTCTTACATGACATGTGTTTTCAGATGATGGAATCTTCACTTAAAAGTGTACATGAATTCCTACCTAAGTGAACTGTGGATATTCTATTTTCACTTAAAAGAAAAAGTACCAGAGTGTCATGACAGTGCTATATATGGTTTATATGCCAACGCGTCCACCCCCCCTGAATGTTACTTGCTGATTTTGGTCTAGTATTCATAATGATGTATGTTTATATATACATAAAGTGGACCCAGTGGCCACTTAACACAAGTCCAATATCTTACATCGGATTCGGAGCTGTCCAGCTCGGCCAGTGTCGGTGCCCTGAGCAACCTCTTTCTTTGGGAAAGCGGCTGTACTCCACTTGGATTGGGTCCTGGGGTGCCACTGGCCAAAGAGTGGGTGCTGCCAGCCAACTTCCTGGGTGCATCAGGAGTGTCTGCGTGTGAAAACGGACCAGTTAGTCAAGAGGACAGGATACCAGCTTATGACATAATGAATAATATATATATAGACAGAGATAAAGATATATTTACAATGCTCTATGATAAGATATATTTACAGTAAATCCACACAAATGAACTCCTTATGTAACAGCTGCACATCATGCCCTCTGTGTGAACTATGGGTGTTTTTACTTTGCTAGTGTGTGATACTGTTGAGTCAGGATGTGCAGATCGAGATAAGCCTCAGCTACATACTAGTATTACAGGTTTCTCCTCAGTCATTTCACTGAAATGCAGTGGTGGGTTCAGTAAAAGTACTAATACACACAGTGAAAATACTCATTCTGCATTAAAAACCTTACTTAATTTAATGTATTCATATATGATGTTTTTGGTTCATTTTACTGTTGCATTCATGTGTATGTTACATTTTCCTGCTCTATATGTTTAAAGTTGAGCTCATTTAAACTACTTTATAAACTGTTGGTAGTTTAATCTACAGCAATGCATCATATTCTATAAGATATGTATATATGCTTGTAGTGTTGCTGTCCCGTGAGAACAACGGATCTCTAAAAAGTCAACTTTTCATGAGCTCAGAAAAACAGGCCTGTTTTCAGCTCCATGTCAATGCATCTAGCGAATTCAAAAGAGTTTTTAAACACTTTATTCAGTTTAAGTAGGAAGATAATTGACTCAACACATAAAGTTAACACTTTTTAATCACAACCATTCAAAATCAACACATTTGGTGGTTTTCACTGAACAGGAAGGGGATGAAAAATTGTGATCTGTAAAGGAACTAAAGCTGTTAGACAAATGGAGTGGAGTAAAAAGTACAATATTTGCCTCTGGGATGTAGTGGAGAAGAAGAAGAAGCTGCATAAAATGTAAAGTATTTGTACTTAAAGGTTCAGTGTGTGATATTTAGTGACATCTAGTGGTGAAGTTGCAGATTGCAACTAGCTAATTTCTGCAATTAGATCCTCCTAAATCAGCCTAAATCTTGCACACTGGACCTTTAAGTTCAGGATTTGAGTAAATGTACTTAGTTACATTCAACCACTGCTGAAATGTAACAAACAAAAAGTGTATTTTATTAATCACAGCTGACCCCTGAAACCACGCTTCATATTCACTTTACCTGAGCTGCGGAACAAGTCCTGAGGGGTACTGATGCTTTTCCCTGCTCCTGTAGAGAAATGAAGGAAATCACTAGGACCACACATATGAATATGCCAGACTACAAGACTCGACAACAACAAGCATCAGTCACACTGGGTAGTGAATGCCGTGGAAATGCTGTGTGATTGTAGGTTACATTCACATAAATACTGTGCATAGCTGGACAGCCCAGGGAAGTAGCTGAAGGGAGGGGAGTGACAGGGGAACAGGGAAAAACACGGAGTGCAGCCACAGCGCAATAGGTTATTCCGGTACATCCATCCGGATTATGGTCATCCTGTGAACTCTGGTGCCTCATTCAGACTGTCATCTGCCATACAAATATTTATCGGAGGTTGGCCGCTGACACCACTGTTATGTAATTTTTCACTTTCCTCAGTGAGAGCAGATTAGGGTGACGAGCGGTGCAGGCCGGCTGCAGAGGCAGGGTGATGATTTGTAATAATCTCACCCTGCAAGCTCTGGCTCAGTGGCTCATCACCTTGCGAGTAGCTGCTATATCTAGAGATGGCAAAAGTACACACTTAAGTTTGCTTAAGTAGTACAGACTGTGGTGAAAGTAGAAGTACTGATTCCACTACTTAACCGTATTAAAAGTGAAAAAGTACAGGCTTGGAAATGTATGCAACGTATGAAAACAAATATTTTTGTCTTGTTACATCTTTTCTTGTTGAACAAGAGCTCAGATTGCACTCATTTTTTAAAATCAAACTAATCAGCACTAAATCACAAAATTAAAGACTAGACATACTTTTGTTTTGTTTCATCTTGTATGTTATTTTTGTCTTTTAACATGTTTTATGTCATTTTCACCATGTTACGCCTTTTATGTTGTTTTCATCTCGTTTCATCTTTTTTCACATCATTTTTGTTGTTAGGGTTTCATTCTTGTTATATTTTTGTCTTGTTAAGTCTTCATCTACATTACATCTTATTACTTTTGTTTTGTTATGTCTTATTACATCTTTTATGTCATTTTTGTCTTCTCAAGCTTTTGATCTCTGGTTACTGGTTTCATTTTTTCTATAATTTTCATCTTCTGAAATCTTTTACATCCTTTTCATCTTGTACCGATGGATTAACCAAGAGATCATCTTTTCTATGTGTTATTGTTGCATCCATATAGGTTGAAATGGGTCTTGATGTTGTGAAGCTGCACGAGGATGCAAATAAAAAATAACTGTCAATTCCCTTCAAATGTTTGTCTAAACCCTGTCAACTGAGCTGCCCGTCTTGGCAGGACGATCTTGAAAAAGAGATTTTTAATCTCAACAAGCCATTTTTCTGGTTAAATAAAGATTACATTTTTTTTTTTAAACGCATTAAAACTAAAAAAAAGTAACACGCCTGTTTTGAAAATGTAAGTAGAAAGTACAGATAATTGTGTTAAAATGTAGAGAGTAAAAATAAGAAGTTGTCAGAAAAGTAAATACTCAAGTAAAATACAGATACCTGAAAACTACAGTACAGTAATTAAGTATTTGTACTTCGATACTTCCCATCTTTGGTTATATCCACATTTAAACTTACAGTTCACAACAGGTCAAAAATCTGCAGTGTTTTCATTCCATCTCTGCCCCTGGAATTCTCCTAAATGAACATTTCACATGAGCATTGCACTGTGCTCACCCATTTTATCACAACAGCCAGTATGTGACAGCAGTGTGTCATTCACTCTCATTCTACAGTACAAGGGTGAAAAAAAGGGGTGCGTGTTTACATCAGGGAGAAGCAGGAGCAAAACCTAAAAATAGCCTGGAATGAAACACAACAATAACTACACAACAGATGACTTTACCTGATGAGTCAAAACTGTAAGACATGCTAAGAGGTCGCATGACTGATTGATGTTTGACACAAAAAAAAGGAGAAGGAACAAAATCGGAGAAAAGAAATCAATGAGAGTTAATATAGATGACAGTGTTAGTGAAAGTGAGATTTATAAAACATACTCAGAAACATGAAGCTAATGCATACTTTATAATCTTGGAAGCCATTTCAGATTATATCCCTCTATACAGTATGAATGATTATGTAACAACTGCTGCATGTTGCCCTCTAAAGCCACTAACAAAAGGCATCCTGTGTTTGATTACAATTGTGTGGTACAGACTGAAAAATTATTTGCAGTTTAAAGCATTAAATGCTTTGAAACATTAGCCAGTTATGATGACTGCATACCATGGGGAACCAGCTTGCTAAATACTCAGAAAATAGAGGACATGAGAGAGCATTCATAGTCAAACTGTAACTGTTAGGATGATTAGATTTCTGTAAGTTCAAACCAAATAAATCATTAGCCCAAGAGAACATTTCTCAGTAACTGTAATAGTAAGAGCAAACAAATGAAAGCTCCCTGCTGCAGTCAGAGTGATCCTTGTTTAAACACTATGACACCTTTGATTAAATGGACAAAATGATGTAGGAAGGAGGCTGTAAGCATGAAGAATGATCCGGTAAAAGCTGATGGTTTTGTTCTGTTGGAGAGGTTACACTCAGAGAAAGCACCAGTATATGCCAGCAGCATTTTAGAAACAAGCAAAAGAAAAAGTTTTCAGATAGAAAAAATGTTTTGTTTTATTATTTGGATAAAATGCTGTGTGAGTAAGTGTCAGAAGAGTGCTGCACAGACACGCGTTTGTGTGTGTCTTAGTTTCTCACCCAGACGGTTTCTGCGGATCATGTCCGGTGAGACCGGCCTGAGCTTCCTTTCAGCTTTAATGTCCTCCAGCAGTCGCTCATGGAGGCTCCTGGGACGCGGCGGGTGGGGTTTCAGTTTACGCGCTGAGACCTATCATGACAGCAACAGCAGTGAGACAGTAACACAGAAACAGTCCTTAGAGATTCTTAGTCATGGATTTTTTCAATGGCCCATGCTGATTATTTAAACTGCTGGGCAGCCGAGGGTCAAGACATAATTCTGATTACGTTGTTGGTGTTGTTTTAGGGTTTTTTTTGCATATGATAAAATAAAATAATTAAATAATACGAACAAATGAGACACACAATTGCTGTGCACATATGTTAAATTAAAAAAACTAAATCAATGTCCAGAGTGAAAAATTAAGTATTAGTCTACATTACAACAGCATTTAATAGAAGCATAGCATCATGTCTTTACTGAGAGAGAATGAACATGTGCATTCATTTTGTGTTTACTGGCCTTGTGGGATAATGATGTCAAAATGGCATTTAGTTGATACTAAGCCACCGGCATCTAGTGTAACACCGGACAACTAAATATTTTTTTTCACTTAAAATTGCAGGAGTTGAAATCAGGGGGTGAAAAGCCAGAATTTTGAAAATACACGCCTTCCTTCTATAGCTCTCTCGTTATTCGAAATCAAAAGACGAAGTATAAAGATAGATGATCTGATGAATGATTTTTACATTCCTTTTTATTGTTTTTATTTATGTTTTAGGGTATTGTATGGTCATTTCTGTTTTTATTTGTTGTTTTATTGAGGCTTATTGAGAACTGGGGGCTTCACATTGCCCTAGTGGAGTCAAAGTGCCTTTGACAGATTATTGGCTCCAAGCTGTGTTACTCACAGGGTTAAGAGGAGGCCGTGATCTGATGAATTCAAGAATGATCTCGTGGGCACTCTTCTTTAACCTTGGTGGGATGTCACCATTCACCTGGAATGACATGTTACATTTAAAGTGGATCAAGATTAAATAAGAGTGAGGAGATTGAAATAACCTGCTGGGAGAGGTTACCGTGATCTACATTTCAAAGACAATGAAGAAATGTGACTGAGATATTATAAAAAATGTGCATTATGCAAAAGAATAATCCTCATGTAGCTTTATTCCTCGCACAGGGAATAACAAATATGCCCTCATGCTGGACTTTATGTAGATTACATAACCCCGCCCTCACCATGACTTTTCGCAGCTTGTATCGTTTGGAGCGGATATCATCCATCAGCATTTCATAGGGTGTAAGCTGGTACTCAGTAGGTAGTGGGTTGTACTGACGCTCCTGGACCTTCTTCAGCTTAACGCCGTTTCGTAGGTCTCGCATTACCTGCACCCAGAACCGAGCCTGAAAGGACAGGGGAAAAAAAAAAAAAGTACATCCAGCTGTTTTCTAATTACACATACATAGTCATATAGTTAGAGGGTGATATGTATTTAGTGCAGTAAATAGTTAATTAATAGTTAATAGTTAGTTAATCTTACCCAGTCTGCATTTTGTAGCTCATTGAGGTCTTTTACAGGTTCCTCCTGAGCATCACCTTCCATTCTCCGCAGGTTCTAGCCGAAAAAAAAAGACAGGAAAAATAAGAGGGATAAAGAAATATTAAAAATTCTGTAGTATCGTTCATCATATACAGCACTGGCAGACATCAAGCAAGCGGATGTCACTGGCACACAGCCCATAGAAGCTCTGTTATTTAATCAATGGATATTGTTTAACATGAGCGTGTCAAACGTTTATCTCATCCTATATTGACTGTGTACCAGAGCAACAATCAATAGCTAACTAATGACTTACTATTAATGTCAACAGACTGTGTGAATCCCCGCTGTAGCATCTGCGCAAACTGATGAGTGAAAGATCTGAATTTGAATCACTTCAATTTCCGCCATGAAGTGAAGAGGAAAAAAACAGATAAACTCTGTTTTTCTCAGACTATATCAGTTTTTATATCAAATACACTAAACTTCTGGTTTATCCAAAGTTGTTTCAGGCTAGATTAACCTGCAATAGTAAACATGATCTAAGATATCACTCAAAGCTAGATTTTTAGATCACAGATATAAAGGATCCTCTACTAACAGTTTGAGTTGCTTTTATTCTAAAACATCTACACATTCACACCTACACATGTATATACTGCTGACACACACTGTCATCCTTTTTCTGCTCATTTATTTTCTCTTAAAACTTAATTGTCCCACTGATGTCAATTCTGTGTCCTTCTTACTTCTTTTAAAACCATTTTTTCACACCCACATCTTAACAGCAAATGAGGGCTTTCATTTATTTCAGGAATTGTAGAAAAGACGGTGCAGGGAAATTCACAGATGAACCAACACCTGAAGCAGTTAGAGTATTTACTGTCATGTTTAAAATAGTGCTGTGTCAGTGGTTTCCACTGTTTCTCCTAAAAACAAAGATCTTTATCGAGCACAAAACCTTGTTGATTTCTAAAAATAAACAACTGCAGGTTTACGTTTTTCCGTCTTTATAAACCATTTTTCTTCTTACCTACATCTTTACATCTTAAACGTTTTCAGGAATTTCAGAAAAGACACAAAAATCCAAGGACAAAAACACACAGAGGACAGACAAAAACTGTGATTGAAATCAAAAGAAACATTGGTCGATTAAAAACAAGGCCACGTGTGATGTGTGGGACTGTGTACGCTTACTTATTAGTACATACTTATAAGTGCAAGGAAGCCCCTGTAACCTATCAGCCTCCTCTGTAAGCTCCTTAAATTGCTGCAATAATGTTACATATTCTATAACCTTATGTTACATAAGACTGTAAGCAATGAATGGCCTCTCCTGCATGTGTACATACTGCAGTGTAAAGCTACAAAGTCTGAAAACTGTACACATGCTGCCACATATTTTCTTAAACCCACTCATTTTTATCTGAAGAGATTCTTTCATGCAACAGTTATTCCGTTCTTTATTTAATTAACTTTGGTTAATTCTTAACTCTGAAATCTTAACCCTCAAACAGTTTGAAAACATGCCCTCACTATCAGAAATCTCTAACTAATCATATTTTATTAGTCTAGTACCACTTACACGTCATATCTGCCCCTTAGTTAACGTGGGGAGTGGGATGCCAAATCACATCCAGACAGTAAGTCTTGCCAAGGAGTCTAAGACATGAGGAATTCTGAAGCTGGCCTAAAAAAAGGGGGTCAGACAGGGACGCCTACACATTCTGAATCCTTGTGGACCATTACCACAATGTGGGCTGATTGTTTTGTTGGTATCTTTTCCGAGATTCAAAAAGCCTGGGGGTCTATTAGGACCATTCAACCGACTGACATTTACTGTGTAATTTTCCATCACAAAACACAGTGATCCAACCCTGTGATGAGAGTTTGATACTTTTTTCTTATCTTTTGCGAGCTCTGTGCCTCCATGCACATACTTCACTTTCAGTTTCTTTCGTGTGTGACATGTAACTGAGTATGACTCATGCACAAAACTACCCAATATAGGCAATGAATGAAATTATTAAACATGAGTGGAGGAAAATTAGGTGACGCACTTCTAATGAAGAGTATTAACAATTGTTCGAGGCAAAAGCTTAAGCGATTGAGCAGATGGCACTAAATATGTTTCCTCATGACTGTGACTCAATCACTCACAGATCTCAGAATCTCTTACCTCCTTGGCACTCTTGATTTTTTCCAAGAAGGTGCGCAGTTCCCTGGTCTCGGCATAGAGAGCTCGACATACAGCCTGGTAATGGTTAGGGGCATCAGAGGGGCTGGGGAGGTGGGAGGAACACAGCTGTAGTGGAGAAGAGGGAGAGGTTTGGTTATATATGTGTATATATATATATATATAATGGTAATATGGAATAATCATTAATTATACATAAGCGGCATTAAAACCTCAAAAGTACTATGTTGCATAACTGGTCCATGCATTAAAATAAAGCTCCTTCAAGGAGATATGAGTTTTAATTTTAGATTTCACACCTACGCTTATGAGTCATTCTCAGGCTGCTGTTTTTGACAAACATACTTTCACATTCACATTATATGAAATAATGAAATGATAATAATAATAATAATGAAATGATATCAAGTGGCTTCACCACCTGTTTAATTTATATTAAGACTTTATGCATAATTAAGGGCGTGGCTGTGGCTGTGAGTGCTGTTTCTGTCTGCTACGTGGGCTTTGATTGACAGCTAGCTCAGGTGCTGAGTTGGACATCCAAAGCTCCTGTTTATTAAAGAAAACACATATTTGTCCCTGACAGCTGGTCTAACAAGACCATCAGAGGATACATGATAAAGTTTACTCAGTACACCCAGCCTGTTACTTGAACAAAGCTACATTACCTGATATTAGCATTAACTCACATTGGATTACATGGTCTGTCAGCTAGCTTGGTAATTAGCCCAGCCAATTGCTAATTAGTAGCATACAATGAAGTTGACTTTACTGTTACCAGACACAACTCTATGTGTTTATTAAGTAGCTAAACTTACTTGGTAGCATCAAGCATAACAGTGTTAGTGTGGTCACTGTTTTCAGTAGCTAAGTTAGCGTTAGTGAGGTGAGTTTCAGCCCTCACTTTTGTCCAAATATGGGCACTTAGGTTTCCAAAAAAAAAAAAAAAAAAAAAAAAAACAGATTGTGACAGTCAGAATTCCAAACTTGAGAATCCAAAACGACAGTCCACAAATCAATGGGGGATGTCACAGAGATTTAGTATAGATTCAATACTAAACCAACATTAAAACTTGAAGAGTACAATGTTGCATATCTGGTCTTTTCATTAATATAAATATCCTACAAACAGACACTTTTAATTTTATATTCCAGCACCACACTTCTGGATCATTCTCATACGGCTTGTAAAAAAAACAAAAAACAAACAAACATTATATGAAAGTACAAACCATTAGGTAACCATGACTCAACAAAAAAGTCCAAACTATGTACTAAAGCATGAAACTGTGTGAACCTGATTGTCGAGTAGCTGCAACACTGCCTGGCTACAATCCCCCACGCACCATTTAAAGCTCTGACCTTTATGGTATTCTATTGTAGTTGTAATGATGATAAAGGCTGACTGCCAGAGTAATGGATGAGCTGCCAAATTATTTCAAGCGACACAAAGGAGGAAACCACATGACTGACATATTTTCATCGTCTTCAGATGGGCTTGGCCAGCCACAGGCATGTCTCACTAAGTAATGTCCTCTTCCTCATCCACTGCAGGGAAGTTCACCTGAGCAGTGAAAGTATTGTTTACTGCCATGCATCAAATACTACTGTAGAGGTTGTTTCTGCTGTATATGCTAAAAACAAGATCTGTATCAA
>JAPQRN010000003.1:3799583-3811565 GCA_037367275.1 Coranthus polyacanthus | reverse complement strand
GGGGGCTTGGAGGGTCAGGGTTTAGCTGTAGGCTGGGCTGATGTTTTTTCAGAGGCTTTCACATGTAGACCAGAGCCGTTAATATATGAAAACCATACCACGGGACTTAACATGTAAAAACTGTCGACAGAACAATGACTTAGAAATTAACAATCATGCAAAGATTCCTGCTCGACATGAAAAACAAGCAAGACAGTCATATCTATATTTTCAACACCTGCAAACGTCTGCTAGACTCAAGGCATGACTTTTTGTAATAAAATTACAAAGGCAAAAACTGCAAATTTAAAGAGTTGCGAGTGTACACAAAATCCTGTTAATTAGTATGGGTGATCAGGTATTGAGCTGTGATATGCAGAGAGGTAGTATGGGGTAAATCTCCAGTGGAATTGTGTTCACCGGAGACGTAGCCATGTTGTCAGTGCAGTGTCCTGTATGTACAGGGATAAAAGTGTGTAATCTTTGTGGTGAATGCAGCGTGCTTGTTTTTTTTTCCTTTTTGTTTTTTTTCTTTCTTTCCCCTGTTATGTACAGACTCAAGGTGTGTTTGGTTTCTTTGTACAAGCTGAGGTTTGTGTGTCAGTGTGCGTATAAAAGCTGAACGCCAGATTAAAAAAAAAAAAAAGCCTGGGGCCATGAGAACTGCTGCCGCCACAGGTGAAGAAGCAAATGAATGTTTAAAACAATTAAAACTGAAGGGGAGGAATATGGATGGATGGATGGAAGGAGGGAGGGCAGGGGTCGGGAGAGGGGAAAACGTATCCATGCACTGTGGAGGATGGACCGGGCCGGAGGCGCATGCCCTCGTTCAACTCCTTAGGACTCTGTAAATGCATAGTTTCAAACTCTGTTACTTGTTGAATTGTTTGACCTCTCTGGTTTGCTCCACTATTCTACTGCTTTCTGTGCCCTCGTGTCTCTCTTCTTTTTATTTTTCTTCTTCTCTCACTCCTCCTGATTCCTTCACCTTTCCCTCTCCCTTTACCTTTCTCTCTGCCTCTGCCTCTCTATCTCTCTCTTAATTGGCCTTTGAATATTATTATAAAAACCTGTAAATAGTGATTTTTTTTTTTTGTTTTTTTTTGTTTTTTAAATCTGTGAAGTTGAATTTTTTTTGTGTTACCAACTCCGCATTCAGCATTTTTGTCTTTAGAATTTATTATGTAAAATTCCTATATTCAAAGTTGCCCGAATCCATTTAAAAGGAGCTTAAATGCAAATTGGAGAGCCTTTGATGACTAAAGGTATATTGGCTTTTCTGATCCACTTTTGTTTGGACCAAAACCAGTATTGTATAAAGTATTAAGTATATATTTTTCTATTGCGTGTTTAAATGGACGAGGGTGACTTTGGATGATAAGGAAGTCAGTTTAATTTTAAAGCCATGAATATTACTGGATGAGTGATAAAATTAAAACCATGGGTAATTACCATCAATAAAACTATAAAAAGAATGAGTGTTCATGGTTTTCGTTTTACGAGACGGTCTGAATACAGTACATTCAATATTTCAACATGTCGATGAAACCAGGTTTCATGATTTGACCCAGTTTTGCTTTTTTCATTTATTGCAAATCAAATGCAAAACAAACACATAGATACATATATTTAGGATTTAGAGCCAAAGGGGTGTAAAGTGACATTTGACCAAATTCATAGGAAACCTAAACAAAACATGTCCATAGTTTGATCTGACTTTGTGTCCTGATGGATATCACTGTACCTAATGAATATTTTTCATTTATTCCTCCCCAAAAAATCTTTCTACATTATCATTTGAAAAAGTCACATGCACCTTTTAGCAACTGTTTGATTTTTTTTTTAATATAAAACACGCATGTGGGAAGTTTAATGAATGAGTTTAAACCAAACAGTCCATTATGATGAAATAATATATCAAATCCTCATGACATCAGTTCATTGGATGTTTGGCCATTTTGGTTAAAATTGTCATCTGAGCCACTGGTTGTTTCATTACAGATGAAGTAACAAGTAAGTGACAACAAATATCAAGAAGTGAATAATGAAGGATATTCAATATTTAACTATACCAGCATCGACTGGTTCAGGTTTGAACCACGGTATGAAGTCATTTGGTTTTTTATTATTAATGACTTGTCCTTTTAGCAGAAAGAGCTCATCTTTCATTTCTTAGATCTATATATTTCCATTTCATCCAAAATGTTGCGTATGATAATGTCAATTGTGAAAACAGTTGCAAGAAACTGAGAGTTTATATACAATCTAATCTACAAATAAGGATAGTCAGCGACAGTCAGACAAGTGTATTTCACATACAGCATTTATTTTCACATTTATTTTAAATATATGGTTGAATTTTCAGTTACTGACAGTCTTTGCACAGACATGGAATTTCTCAAACTGCTTAATATACAGAAATTATAGGAGCATACAATCGGCAAACATATTGCTTCCTTATATTGTAAAATGTCCTGTTTTCAGCATTTCACAGGGTTAATATAGAATATCTTGAGTGGAGAAACGATGGTGAACATCTACTTGTAAACAGACATTCCTTTACATGGAGCTAAAAACACTTCACCTTCAAACTGAACAAACAAAAACCACACTCACTGATTTTAAAAGCTTCAAATAAATACTATATATTTAACATATACTCATTTGTTTTCCCCAACATATGAACCATTTTGTTACCTTGAACAAAATACCACAATAACAATGCAGTATTTTTACATGTCCTCTGGTGCTTTAGGGAATGTCACCTGGTGTAATCTGGGGAGCTGGTATAAAGAGGAAGTGATCACAAAGGAAGGGCCCATATTTATCAAGTAGAACTGAAGCTCTAACTGGAATCCAGTTAACCTCATAAATATATCATGCTCTCTAACCTGGCCATTAGTTTCCTGAAAGTACTCTATTTAATTCAATGTGGACCCAGGAATGTACCAAGAAAATGAGTGGGGAAAAAGAAAAGGAGAACACAAGAGGTATGAAAAGAGGGAAAGAAAAGGGGAATGAAGGTGGAAATAAATTACAGCTCAGAGATGTGAATGTGTCACATCATCAAAACACGACGCACAAAGAGGATGACGATGATGCCGATGTATCTAGACTTTGAATTCCAGCAGGTTACAGTCGATCTTGTAGTAAACATAAGGGTAGTACTCCTGCTGACTCAAATTCAGGCCTGGGATGTCCATGGAGGCCTGCAGATGCAGAGGAGTTACAAGAATTACAAACATAACTAGAACATTTCAGCAGAAATGTTGGACGTGCCTGCTGCTTGATGCAGATTTGCCCCTGGACCATAGGCCTTTCATAGGTTCATATTTTCATTCAGTTTAACTGTTGGTTAAACACTCCTCCAAATCTGACAGTGACTGAAATTTGGCTTAGAGTAGTCCTCAAACAGAAGTTTCTCAAGCACAGGCAGTACTTCATATCAACAAATTATTTTCACTGTGAGGGAGAGGGGACTCATCTGAACATGTTGGTAGACATTTTGTGTAGGTTTAGTGGAAAGACATTGATGTAAAAATGTTTTTTCATCGTTACAATTCTGTAGGTCACTGGGTTTTGGTTGTTACATCGCTGTCACTTCTCAAGAAATTTTATGAAAGAGGACAAATGGGACTACATTTGTGGTAAATATGGTGTACTGGTTGTCAGCGGTCTCTCAGTTTTAAAAGGAATGTTTTCATTATTTCCACAAGCCTCTCTCCACTCCAGTGATGAGTCTGAGTCTCTGAGTCTGAACATTCTGTACAAAATCAGCAAAAAACTTAAGGCCTTTACACACCAGGGGCGTGACTAATAACACAAAAGTGCGAAAAATGTCTTCCCTTTGGAAATGAATGAGAAATTTTTCAGTTATTTACAGTACAATTTTTGTTGCCATGGATACTTGATTCAGTAAAGCTCCGGTCTGCAATGTTCTGAAACTCTTCCAGTCCAGACCAATGCATTGAGACAAGATGGTGTATCATTTCAATAGCAACAACTTTTTGAACTCTCTGTACTTCTGTTCTAACTGCAGGCTTTTCAGGCTTTTCTAATAGCTGGATATAATTTGTGGCATCTTAAAATGAATGAGGACAGTGACAGTGAGTCATTTACTGTAACTGCACTTCCAGTATTTATTGCAACGGCAAAGCAATTCTGTTGTTTAGACGAGCTGCTGTCCCTTCTAATAAGGAGAGAAAACATAGACTATCCAAACAGGATTTACCAGGGAAACAGCTGACGATAACATTGTGCTTCGTGGTATCAAGTGAAGTACGGCCCATAAATACTGACAAAAATATACATTATATAGCATGACGTCCTAAAACCAGCTGAACAACCAAACTGAATCGATGGTGAAGCCATCAGTTGGCTTCAGACGAGCTGCGACGTTCTAAAACGGTTTTGTCTCGTCGCAAAATCTTTGGTCTGAACTGGGCTTAAGAAAAGCTATGGCACACCAGCTCCTGAATTTTTCACATTTTGATGTGTGATTTGTGTGGGTTCTTCTAAAATAATGATGATAATAATAATAATGATTTGTAAGATGAAGAATAAGGAACCTGAATATTAAATTAAACTAATATTAATATGTGCCTCCTTAATTTTGTGCATAGCAGGCACCAGAGTTGTTGTAGTGTATATTTGTATTTGTAAACCACATAAGAAATGGCGGCTGCAAGGTTGGCCCTTTTATGTTGAACATGTAGAATAGTGGCAATAAATCCATCTGATAACTTGCTAGAGCCCATTTGTTTCTTTTACCTGTAAAATCCCCCAGGAAATTAAACATTCAATTTCACTGATGTTTATTTACAGAAGGCCCGTTCTACACCCATCACCTGGAGGTAAAAATAATTAGCTGGGCTCATAGAGAAGAAGGGTTAAATACTCACATCTATGATGGCAGCGCTGCTGTCCAGGTGTTTGTACAGGTCATACAGCACCTCTCTCAGCTTCTTCATGTTCTTCTTGTTGGGTTGGAGCAGCATGGCCTGGAAGTTGACCGGCAGCCCGTATCTACCAAATCGTGGATAGAAGCCAGTTTTCATTTCTAATACACGTAACACACTCATAAATCTATTCAAAGTCCTTTTTTCCTCACCTCAACACTGACTCCACAAATACACGAAGGGCTTTTATGTGAACCCATGCAATGAAAGCCTCACTGAAATTCACTTTCAGCCATCGTACCAAAGGCCCCTAAAGGAACAGCAAGAGCACAGCACATACAGAGACGTATAATAATAATGTCAAACTGCTAATATTGAATTTTTTCTAAATCACTGGAGGTCCCCAGGTTATACTAGTCCTGTGTGAATAGAGCTTATAGTCTGTAGTCTTGTTGTAATTATAGGTAATATTTAAGAGAAGGTACAGGCCTGTAATAAAAATGTGGAGTTCAACAGTCCAATAAGTCCAACACCTGGTACATAGTGTGCTGCAGTAATTTCTTAGTTGTATTAACAATGCTAGTAATATATTTGAGGTACTGCATGTGCAGAAAATGGCAGTCGTACAAACTGTTTCTTCTTGTCGGTGGACAAACGTGTCATCTCTTCTTTGTCTGCCTTCATTTCCTCTTCATTGTACTGGAAATCACGCACTGTAAACCTAGGTGAGCACAGCAGAGAGCTACCAATCAGCTGTTTGTGAACACACACATACACAGGCTTTAACCTTACATACACACACAAACAAGCACACACACACATTCAAGGGCACTCCTGAAAATAAACAACAGGCACATAAACATCAGCGCACATGATGAGATCCTCTGCTGTGCTCATTGGAGAGACTGTTGAGTGCCCACAAAATCATGCTTATTATAGAATGGCTGTAACAAGCCTGTGCTTGCTTTTACAAATAGGTGCTCTCCTTCTATTACTCGATGATCTATCATTACTACCAGTGGCGGCTGGTGCTAAACAAGACTTGGGGGACACAAGAAAATATGAACACAGCATGAATATGTGTGCAGAGCCAAATTTTTTGATGTTTCATTCATCTGATAATGCTTGTGTTGACGTATCATAAGTCTTCCATTTTAATAAAAAAAATAAAAATAAAATACAAATAATTAAAATTACACAAGCATTTTAATGACAAGATAAAGTCTCGTATCTCGCCACTAAGACTAAATGGAGGAGTAATGGACTGAAAAAGACAAAACTGTGTTACCTGTGACATTTGGAGCACATTAATGTCTGTTTTACGTTTATTCTGATCCTGAAAGCGCCTATGTATGCTGTCTGTATCTCATTCAAGACCACTTGGCAATGCAACGAAAGTCATCCAATCACAAGCACAAGAAAATAAAAACTATTCTGACTGGTGGAGGGGCGCGAATTTTTGCGCCCCCCGGTGATTCTTTAATCCTCCAATGAGAGCACTGCCTGGTGTCACCTGTTCGCCAAAAGGTTTAGGAGCCACATACACACTCATTTGGCCAGCACCCCATGACCAAGAAGTGAATATATTAACACAGAAATTAAGTAAATACAGTTAAAAACAACTTCAATAAATGTTGACATGAACTACAGGACACAGGACGAGGCATAATAATACTAATCTAAGCATTTCACAGACATTCTTGCTACAATTAATATGTTTAATACTATGTTTAAATAGCTCTTCCCCACCTAATTTTAGGTGGTAACAGGGTTACCAGTGTTTTTGGTGTTCAGATTCATTTCTCTTTCATTTTGAGATCACCACAGAAAGTTTGCGACTGTGAGGTTAAATTGCGCAGTACAAACAAGCTGTTACTGATCCAATGAGGGATGAACCTCTGTGCAGAAAGCTGTGTCCAGTACAGCTGCAACTTGGGGTTACACAAAGAGACAGGATCTCATTCATCATTTCTCAAGTGTTAAATCTTTAAAAAATCTGTCCAGTGTTCAATATGGAAAACAAACAATGCACCACGCTTGGTTCAGTATTTTATGATGAGGTAGAAGTCTGATTTATCTCCGCCATTGACCTCTGCTATCCAGGGTCGGGGTCACGGTGGTCCCACACGTGGCTCCATGGGACTGGCTCCAGACCAGTTTGTGTAGGTGAAGGCTGAACACTTGTGCCTGACTCCTGATTTATCTGATGCATCATTGAAATGAAAAATAAACTCTACAATTAGGCTAAACAAAAACTTGTAGGTTTTTACCATGATCCAATTGCAGCATAGAGGTACGCCTGCATCTCCTCCACCACTTTTGTGTGAAACCGGGGCTACCCGCTTCTCAGTCTGGCTCAGTCTAAGACTGGGATCCGAATGGCCTCCTCCACAACACACTTTTTCATGTATGTATAAATATAATATTCAAGAGTTTCTGGAGTTCTGGAGTTTGCTTGTTGACAGCATCAGAATGTTATGTTTTATATTTCACAAAGAAGTTTCTCTTCTTGGGTCATATTACGCATATCCATGTCCTAAACTCTAGGAGCAGGGGCAGAATATTCAAATGATGGCTGTTTTCAGCCGCCTCATTTATCAACACCGGACGATACACTGGGGTTGGTGATGTATGACCATTCGATGAATCACGCGTGAACCCTGTCATAAGAGGATTTCCATGGCTGAGATTGAGATTGATAAATGAGGGCTACTGGAACTGAAAAAAAATCATGTCACTCTAATAAGCTTTACATGTCATGAGGAAAATGAAACTGTACTTGTTTTCCCTGGCTTTGTGTTTGAAGTCGTCTATAGCCTTCCTGAAAAGAGTGACACTGAACAGACCACTGTCGTTGTCTTCAAACAGGAGCCTGGAGGAGAGAATGGACAACAGACCAGCATTAGGACTGAGACGTCTGATACTGTACTGGGTGTTTGCTACTGTCACGTTTCAGCAGGTTTTCACAGAACATCCCATCTCTCCTATTATTCTCAGTAGTCCAGTCATTTTTATTTATGTAGGTCAGTGTTTCCCAAACTTAGGGTTGGTACCCATTTTATTAGGTCACCAACTGACAGAGTTAAATACATGACAATGCTATATGATCTGAATTCATTTTCCTCATTAAAACAGAAGAGCAAGCGTTTTTTGCTGCACTAATTGAAATGTAATTTGCCATGTCTGTTTCCATTGCTATTATTCACATTTACCATGTAACTTTTTGACCTCTTCCAAGTCCAAAAACGTTCTTGCAGTATTGCAGACAGTAGTTCCACTTTGACTTTTCTGAGCCAATTGAAAATGCAAATAAAAATAACTGGATGGAAACAACTATTGTTCTGACAGTAGAAGAGTAAGTCAGTCATGTTTTTTTTGTGTGTACATTAGCATTTGAATTTTTTGTTGGTGGTTAGGAGTTAGTTGCTACCTAACTTGTCAGTGCTGGAAGTGATTGATGACGTAATTTTCTTAGCTGTGATCGACATTTCGACATTACGTCCCCGACTCAGGGGGCAAAGTGCATTTATTCAACATTGTTTTAACGATGGAAGAGTCAGTAAAAAAGTAGATGTCATGGTAAGTTTGGGTTCCGAGAAGATGCCAAACTTCTCCTTTGAGTCTGAAGTTTGGGAACCCCTGATATAGGCCAATATCAGAAATTTTCCTCCTGAAGCTTTACAATCTGTTCAACTCTGTCCTTCGACCCTCAGTTCGAGTAAGGAAAACAGAACTGGCAAGAAAATTAGTACAAATGTACTCCTCCAATAGCAAATCACCTCACTATACTATACCACTGAAATTAACAGGCCTTTCTTTGATATACACCATGTCATCAGTGGCAGAAGTCACAGATGTAACAGCAAGGCTATCCTCGCTGGCTTTCCACCAACACTTTGCTTGTTAAAACAAATAAAGATACTATACAAGACATATCCTTCTGTCTGTACTGCTCCATACTGTTTTTGGTGTGTTCCTCTTAGTCAGTCACTTCATATCTGTAATGAAACCACAGGTTGCCGGGTTACGGCACCACACTGAGCCACAACCGTCCAAAAGCCTGAACGAAATGTCTCAAATCATTTGGCCACGTTGGAGAAAAGGTCAAGTGCTTTCTACAGGTCAACCATATAATGCTTTATATTTCAATATGACTCAATTGCTTTTTACAGGTCAACCATGAAATGTCTCTAATTCTAATCAGAGTCAGGTACAAAAGTGAACCAACAGTAGAAGACAGGAGGCTGACAAAATGAGGAGGGAAGGCAAGCTGTCACGTGTGAGAATATTTGGAAGAAAATATGGTTCAACAATTGTGAATTAAATGGAAATGAATAACTATTGATCCTTCTCTGGACACCGATGAAGATTCACATTTCTACTTTCCTCCACTTCCTATAGCTGCTCATTGATAAATGTGGGTATATATTTAGTAATCCTTACTTAGTGGAACGTGGTACGACCATTTCTGCAAGGGTTTCATAAGTCTTCTGCCAGTCAGCATAGCCTGTCCTGTATGGAAAAGAAAAGATAAAAGCAATTTATTTCATGTCCTAATAAGAATTTTTAAATCTGGTACCAAGCCGAGATGTTCTCAGGTGAAACAGGTGAGACTATTTTCTGCCAAAAAGCATCCTAATTGGAATTCAAATATATTCAGTCATAACAGCAATTATTATTTATTAGAGATGCAACAATCCAGCTTTTTCAGTTTCAATACCAACTCCAAGACTTTGGATATTGGCCAGTACCGAGTACTGATCCGACATCAGTGTTTACTTAATAAGCTGTACGCCTCATTGTATGGAAGAGACTGGGATCATTCTGTTATGTGTAAAGCAACGTCAAGCTTGACTTTAAATATTGCTTTCAAACTTTGTAAAACAAAATAAATAATTAATAATAACATATTTGAATTATTGGTTGGATTTCACAATTCGGAACATTTTTTCCTGTTGTTGTTGATTATTTCCTGTTTTTTAAATGGACATTAAAGTGTTCACATGGAGCTGGATGAAGCCACTAGTCCAAACCATGTCATAAACCTCTGAAATGAATGTTTGAATAAGCTCCATCTGCGTTTTACTGTTTTTCTGCAACTGAAAACTAGAAAAAAAAAAACTATGTATAAAAATTGTACCCAAGTCCCACAGGTGACGACCCCGCGATGTGTCCATTCACTGACGGAGTAGTTGTTGCAACATTACCTACAGTATATAGCTGAATAGCGATGTGGCGATTTGCTTCATACTCCACTAAATCACAGTCCCTAGATGACTTCAGATCACCTCGTACAACTGTAGTTCCCTGCGAAGTGGACTAAGCAGAGTCTTGGGCCACGATAAGTGAGATTCCAAATGTTAGGGAGTAAAAATGTTCAGTTCAAAGGTGACAGTAAAAAGTGTAGGGAAGAACTGAAACAGGAAGTGGACAAGCAATAATACCCATCAGTCACTGCTGGAACAGAGAAAAATCCTTGTAAAAGTGCAACTAACATTATCCTAACTAATATAATGTATTGTGGGAGAGGGGCAGATCTTATTATCTTATCTTATAAAAGATTTTTTCTTCTTTCTGCTCCTTTTCATTCAGGTATCTGAGTTTTTTTATGTTTGTATTATTTCTTTTATTGTTTTGTAAAGAATGAAATAAATCTATTAATAATATATAACAATAAAATATAATAATAATAAAATAATAAAATTAACTATTTAAGTGTTTAAATGATCTAAAAACAAAAATGGATAGAATTAAATTAATGTTGTTTTCTCTAGCATAGCTGTGTAACTTTATTAATTTAAAACACACAAGGACAAAAAAATAAAAACATTATGATACGCTACCAATGAAACTGGCCTTGGGAAAAGTAGAGCACGGCCTCAGGTCACTGCTCCCACAGCACACCCTATGGACCAGACACCCCTGATGTACATATAGAATAACACAGAACTGAGTTGAATAGATGGACCTATGGATCAGAGCCATTGTGGTCGATACCTGATCCAGCTGTTTGGGTCAGTATTGGACGGATATCCATTATCAGTATGAGATTGGTGCGTCCCTAGACTTCATACTGTACCTATAGCTGATACAATGACATGACAATACAGACCTCTCAGCTCACCATATATGTAATATATCATTACTGATGTGCTGTATGTGTACTCACTTTGGAACGACCACCAGCATGGTAATCAGGTACTCCGAGTCCAGTACAAAGTCCTCTTTCTTTACTATGTCGGCCAAACTCCTGGTCAACAAGCTCCCCCTGAAGTACGATACAAACACACACACTCCAGATCATCACATGTGAATTTCAGCCTTAATGATACACAGATCTCTCACTTTAACTGAATAGAATTGCAAAGTGTTCACAAACAACTTGTGTCAAAACTCTTGGGCTTATAGGAGAAATATATACAGACTTTGAAAGGGGACATTTGAGTTTTAACTTATACACGACTGGAGCAATACAATATTTGGGTTTAAACAATGTTCCCATAATCAAGTTATAAATGAATGAATTCTATGGATGGTATTCATTGCTACTCACGCATTCTTCCTCTCCAGGTTCTGCAGGTTTCCCTTCAGGTTGTTGTAAGCTGAAGCTCTGGCCTTCAGGTCATTGTCTATCTGAGTCGCTTGCTACAAATCAAGCAGAAAAGGGTCAATACTTGAAAGAGTATGAACTAGTACTTCCTGTAGAATATAAACATACACAGTTCTGAGAAAAAAAACAACAAACATCAATCAAGCATGGGTTAAAAAAAAGATAAACATGCAGCAAACAACAACACTGAATGAACAACCCAGGTGAGTATTTTCCAACATACCTTGGAAATGATCTCAGATATGTTTTTCAGAGACTGTTTGATGGGATATTTAGCCATGTCCCACTGAAATCTCGTGATATAGGTGACCAAGTCAACTGTAGAGGATAGAATTAAGATAAGATCAACAATAATTTCCATATTACTATTGTTTCCATAATTGTTCAATACCACAATGATTGTATCACTGCAGAGTAACCTATACCTCAGTAAATTAAGTAGGGCAGGGTGATATACTGATCCTTACATATACTTACATACATATACATATACTT
>JAPQRN010000003.1:3760625-3792022 GCA_037367275.1 Coranthus polyacanthus | reverse complement strand
TATGTGTATATATACATATATGTATATATACATATGTGTATGTATATATATATATATATATATAGAAGGAGGAGGTGGAGGAGGTGGAGGAGGAGGAGGAGGAGACAGAGGAGGTGGAGAAGGAGGAGGAGGAGGAGGAGGAGGCCCCTACAGTGGCTACAAAAATCGCAGAAGTCCCCCATTAGAGTCAGTGTTTGTTCTGTCTGTTCTGGGCTTTTTAGTTAAGGGGATATGAACTGTAGTCCACTCTCAAACATAAAGCTTGATGCCATCTGCCCTAAAATGGAAAAAAGAAGAGGAGGAAGTCTGTCCTGAGCTACTGTAGAAATGGTGGCATAACATGGAGGACTCAGTGAAATGGTTAATTCTATGGTAACAAAAACACAATTCTCATTTTTGTGTAATTATACTGTATAATGAAAATAAGTGTTTTACAAGAGCCAATATACAGGATAAAAGCTAAAATGAAAAAGGCACAATACTGTAAATAAAACTGGAATTAAAAGCAATAAAAACACTCTAAATACAAAATAAAGATAGAACAAGCAGACCTGGTTCATACATGGAACCTAAGCAGCTGTCTAAACAGACATGTCTGTAGCTGCCTTTTTAAAAAAATTTACAAAGATCATCAAACTTTAAGGGTGCAGGCAGTTCATTTCGCTGCTCATCTGTTAACTAGTGTCAGTATGTATCAGTGAGAAGACAGTAATTACCCCCATTCGCAAGCAGGTTCTCCTGAACTTTGTCACGGCTGTCCTCCAGAACATCAGCCATGTACTGAGCAACCTTCTTTACCACACTGAGGCCCCGCAGACGTGAAGTGGAGTTACAACAACCACCAACGGAGGGGACAGAGACATGCTACAGTTAACAAACAGCACCACACTAATTCTAGAAATTTATTCCACATAAAATTGAGCTCATGAGTCTCTACACCATCTTGAGACCCTTAATGAAAGCAAGTTTTTCTACATTCATAATAAAATCAGAAATTGTTTTATTTCAAAAATAACATAAGGTCCGATGCATCAGGGTTTTCCCTCAGGTAGTAGAGGGCTTACGTGCTATGATGGCTTTTTGTTATTAGACTAAAAACAATGCATTTTTGCAGAAGTTTAGACCTACAGTATGTCATTACAATATTTAGAAACACTCAAAAAAACACAAAAAGAAACACAATTCCAATTTTGTGAATAACAGATGCGCCATACATTTAAAAAGCTTATTTCCAGAAAAAAACACCATCCATTTCGGTCCTAAATCTTTTCTCTCAGCTTTTTTCTTCAGCTTAAAACTTGGAGGTAAATTTTTTTTTCTTGGTCTATGCATTATGTTAAATGGAAACATACAATATATACATTTTTGAAAACATTTTCTTTCAAAGCATAAATGCAAAAATACAGAGGAAAAAGTCTCAGTTTTCAGCACTGCTCTTAAAGACCACCGTTTGGCCAGCATGCCCAAAATAATTAGGCTGTGATGTGTCCTTACTATATAAATTTATATTTTCAAACTCACTGTTGTCATAATTGGCATTGCTATTCATATATTTCATATTGTTAAACATGTCCCAGCTTGACTGCTCTCCCTTCTGCTATATCATGCAACTTTCTCCATTTTCAAAGTGAACTCAAAACATCAATGTGCCTCCAAATGTCACTAAAATATTTACATACATGTGTTTTAAAATCCAGTTACTAGACCATTTTCTTACACATTAATGATGTGAAAGTGTCTTATAATGGTAGGGCAAACCCTGTGCATCTTGATAGTTGAAAAGTTTACCTTTCCACAAAGGTGTCTAATTTAGCCAGCTCATCCGACAGACCCACTAAGACGTCTAATGTTCCAACCTGTTAGAGAGAAAACACTAAATATTAGCAAATAACAGCCTAAGCTCCAGTTCAACCCCGTATAACTGTGGCGTCTGTATCTGCAGACCACTGCTGGGTTTCACCTTGAGGTCAGGGATGTTGAACTTGTTGTTGGTTGAGAGGTTGATGGTGCGGGTGGTGGCCACCATCAGCTTGTCCCAGGTCTGCTGGCACGTCTTCTCCCCCGGTGCCGAGATCAACCAGAATTCAGTCATGGCTGCTGCTCAGATGTTTGTCCACCAGGTCTCAAATGAAAGACTGTCACTGACAGTAAAGTAACAGGGAGATTTTTAATAAAGCTCTGTTATGACAGTTTTGCTGTTCTGAGACTGATTCGCACATCACTAATAAAGCAGGCTAGTGAAAAATGAATTTCCTGCTGAGAGAAGATAGTGTAGTATTTAGAGAGGCAAGGGGGATATAATTACAATGTAAGATAAGATACATTTGTTATCAATCAGGAGCTTTACTATAACATTTGTAGCTGTCCCATACATATCTCAGTGTGCATTATCATGGGTAATGCAAATCAACAAGCTGTCGGCTGATTAATCAACTATTGGCTTTTTCCACGTTGAAGGTATCGTTATTATAACCACCTTTAAAAATCCACTTTAAGTCGACATCTAGTTGGAAACTTCCTTTCTTTGATTTCATTAATAACTGGATAACTGTTGAGCTGAAAATCTAAGTCAGTAATAAGTAGACTAACCGTAGATAAATATTAAGTAATAAATCCCTAAACAAATAAATCTGGATAAACTGAACATCGAATTCAAAGTAATGAATTAAAACATGAGCTAAACATAGAAAATGTAGTCGAGAAGCCTAATTTTAGCCATTATCCACTAACAGAACCAAATTCTGCTGATAGCGATAACTAATTGGTCTATCTCTAATAATTCTATTGACATACATTACATTCAATAGCAGATTTTATCCATATTGGCATGTTCTACACATTATTGTAACTATTACCTAGGGAACTGCTGCTGAACTAGTATAACCCCAAAAGCAAAAAGAAAGCACACATGTTTGCAAGGTAGAAAGCATTAACACGGTACACATTCACAGTTTGCAGATTCCTCTCATTCAAACTTCATGTTGCTTCTCAAATATTTGGACAGTCATAAATGAAAGAGAGAGAAGTGTAAATGAATGAATAAGAGTCACATTATAAATCCTTCTGCTCCTCTTTTAGGTTATTTTTTGTGCTTCTGATTCATTACAGGACTTCCTCACATTTCCTAATGTTGGATTATGGTTCCTGCACCACGACTGATTGAAGCTCTGTGAAGACATCGGTCTCCATTGTCTGCTGATTGACTGTCATATGATCAGTTTGTGTTGTGGAGAACACACTGAATACAGTACACATCTTCCGCTTTAGTTAACACAAGCACAGCATGTGTTGCAGGAAAAACTGCTCTTAATGTTACATGTGTAGATCATTATGTAACAGAAATACACAGCAGTAAACAAAATGAATCAAATTCTTGTGTGGTTAAATTAGCCTGCTGCTGACACGGGCTTGTTTGCACTGCAGTTTCGCGTTGTCACGACATCAATAATCGGTGTATTTTTTTTACCTACCAATGTGTTAAATGGATTCAGTATTTAGTCCGTAAGATGTAATTCAATGAAAGAGTCGCGACTTCCCATGCATAGCGCATTTAATAACAGGTTTTCGGCTTAGAGGTCCTTCAACACAGCATCCACTCAAAGTCAGCTGATCAGCGGAGACGTTATGCGCCTGCGCAACGGCTGACGGTGCACTATGCTGCCTTCACTGATCGAAGTCAGAAATGAGATGTGTTATGAACGGCTTGGTTTGCTTTAAGATGTTCCCCTTGGAAACAAATAAATCATCTTAACGCGTAGCTCTTTGCTTTAACTATTGCTTTATTGCCCAAACCCAATGGTCTAAACCCTACTGTCGCTGTTGCCTACTGTCGGGTACACAACTCGGCCGAAATAGAGATGTAAAAATACGTTTTTGTCTCTAGCTGTGTCAGTTTTATATTTTTTGTACTACTTGCTGTTAAATGACTATATCATCTCCACTCGACAAAGTCTCCAACTACCCTCTAGCAGCACTGTTTGTACTAAAACGGTGGTGTTTCCGATAGTCATAAAGGCAGCATGCGTGTTTGTTTTGACAGCTCAGAGGGTGCTTCTCAATATTGACCTCTTGTGGTAAGATGTAAGCACTACATAATTTAACAGTACTGCCTTTAGGTGGCAGTATATCCGGGTTTATGAAGCAAAGACAGAGCTCATAGAGTCAGCTTTCTCCTCACTCCTACTTGGTTTTCTGAGAAATGATTAGAACCCATAAGAACCAACTTGATATGCTGTTTCTCATGCACTAGCTAACTTTCCATTTAAATAAAGGAAGCTGTGTTCATTTTTATTAATTTTTTTGTACTGCACCGCGTTTAAAAGTGAAGACATACAGTTATAATACAGTAGTTGCATAACAAACAGTATTATGATACTATAATACATAATTAGGAGCTCACCTGAAACTCTGAAGATGTTCCGTCAGTGTCCTTATCGGTCTGCTCTACTTTTATAACCTGTTGCTGTGTTTCCCGCATACAAAATAATAACAGTGAGTGAGAGTTTCATGGGAGTTATAGACTGAAAATGTATCTCACAATTTGAAATATCACCTGTTTTATGTTTAGTCCTGCTGGCAATTTGACTGTTGCCCACAGGTAAGAGAAGCCAGGGTTTTATTGGAAGTTAATGTTCGCTAACATGGTTAACTAACATTAGCTGACATTATTTCCCACAGTGCAATGTTCTAAGTACTATTTTAAAACGATGTGTCTTAATTAATGACTTGTTTTTTTTGCAGCCTTATTGAAGTTCTGCGAGCTCATGCGTTGTCCTTTAACAGGCTCCACCATCTGAACGATAAATAATAATACAAACTAGTTCCAACTAATTTAGTCACAGTTCTGTCCTTCCTAAGACATTTCCTTATGTCCACATACAAAACCAACACCCTTTACTTAAAACATCTCTTATTTCTGCAGGCCCTGTTGATAGCCTACTTGTTTTCTATATGATACAACATCCTGTACACTTACATATTTTGCACATTTCTCCAAATGTTTATTTTTGGATTCAATTGTAGATGGTGTGACCATTGAAAACGGTTTATGTATGCTCTTTATTTGTTTATTGCTATTACTTCTGGCTGGAAATTTAATTTCCATCCCAAGGACAGTAAAGTCATTGAACTAAACTCAGTGGATCTGGAGCACAAAATCTAATTTACCCCTGTCCTCATATGGGCCCAGATTTGCCCTTTAATCAACTTTAAACATTTTTGTTTTCCTTAAAATAGATTAGCCTATTATGTTTACTTGTTTTAATGTGTTCTTAAATTCCTAGAATTGTTGATAAGTAATGGGAACATATTTGATATATAAAGATAACAGCATTTTATTGTCACAATTTCCACAGACTGTTGAAATTGGAAATTGGAAATACTCTGAGCCATCTTCCAAGAACTCTATTTGTCAGTCAAAAATGCTAACACCTGTCAATTCAAAGTTATTTCAAAAGACACATTAGAATATCATTTTGTGACAGAATTTTCTCTGTGGTTGGATGTCTTGGTACATTACTTCTGGTTTCCTTGCTTGCACTTTTGCACTTTTGCACACCTTGCTTTATCTTATTTTATGATGTTGTTGTGGTTTGATATTGCACATAATTACTTCATAAATAAACCTTGACCTGTTTCCAGCCTTAATTGTCTTTAGAGACCAGTCTTTATGGGGTGTATATGTCTCCCATCACTTGTAAATACTGTAATCATACAATATTCAACCAGCCAAAAACCTTCAAAATATTCAAATCCAAGCGGGACTTTCATTGTTGTTAACACCAAGTCCCCTGGAGTGACTGTGATAAAACAAAGATAAGAGTTATAGAAAAGAGAGACAGTCACAATTAAACAGATGGAGCCATGCAGTGGGGTTGTTATAGTACCACAGAAATACAAGTCATACGACTAATGTAGCTGCAGGCTGACTTAATGATGATCTTGTCAGTCTTCCTGTGCTGTGCTGAACTTCTGACCGCCATGCATCTTAAAATGTATTTGGCAAAATTCATTCCCTCCTTTCACACTGCACTACATAAAACATTGAATTATCACAGTTGGAATAAGGCTGGAAATGAGAGTGACAAAGGCTTAAGGACTAATCAGCCAAATATTCAATAAGCTCTTGAATAATAATCTCCTACATTCCACAAGCAGGAACAGTGAATGTCAAAATATACTTCTACCTAGACAGTGGTGTTTTCTGTACAATGGGGAGGTTTGTTTGGAGTTTTACGCTATTTAAAAAAAAACTTTTAAAACTTCCTACTAATAAGTTCTGAAGTTCTGAAGTGTTTTGACCCAGTCACTTTCTCAAAGTCAACAATTTGTTAGAAATGAGACTTGTGCTTTACACTCACAAACATCTTTAAGTCTCTTATGGGCCGTGTTACAGAAATCACAGAAGATGTCTATAGGTTACTCCATAACATTTTACAGTTATGGTAGATGCAGTCATATTAGTTTTGGCAGTATATGACCGAAAAAAAACCATCTTTTTTGTATTCTAACACAGACTTTAAAAGAAGATTGAATAGATATTTTCAGTGCAAATGTTTTGCAGTTCATATTTTCTTTTTTGCATTCTTTAATCTGTGCAGTGGCACATACATGCCTAGTTTGTTTTGACTAAACCCAAAACCCAAAAGGATTGTTATAAGTAGGCTTAACAAAGTGAGTCTTTTTGCAATTAGTAGGTTCACATCTCCTCATACATTTTTGGATGTATCTGAATTTGTCCCATTTAACAAAAGTACTCAAGGTCTTCGACTGACTGTCTATCTACGGAAAGTTTATGGTTATGCAACTTGAATAAACACCACAGAACTACCGCGGCCTGTACGATATTCGGAAATACATATTTGGTATAGTCTCAAAAATGCCGAAAGATGATTGGTTCAATCGGACGCTACGGCCCGCCCACGAGCCGTTGATTACATTTTCCTCTTGCCCCTCTCCACTTCAGTTCCAGTTCTCCACCCACCAGCCAACAGAGAAGACGCATTAACAGCCGCTAGTCCCTTGTCTAAACATATGGCAAAAGCAGCCTTCTTTCTTTCTTATATCATTGTGCCCACTACTCTTTAAAAATTCCGCCGAAAAAGAGAAGACGATTTTCCAAAACATTCTGGCCGTTATCTCACGTAAGTATAACGGAATACTTTGGTTGAGTTCCTTGGATTCAGCAGGCGGACGTTAACATGGCGGGCTAGTCTTTCAGTCTTCTTGCCACACATGACAGACCGATTCATTGTATTTCTGGGGTTATTTTGGAAAGGAAAGGTACATTTTATGGTATCCATAATTCTCGTAAGAAACTTACACGATAACATATTCGTTTATTTATTCAGTGTTGGTGATTGTTATCAACAATACGTGCTAACATAGCTTCTTCTATCGACGTGCGGTCGATAGGCAGCTCAACGTTAGCGGCTATGCCGCTGCCAAGAATCTCTCAGCGGCACGTTCGTGCCGTCGTTTAACTCAGCTGCCGTTGTGTTACATGTTTGCTGTTTTTGACATTTTCTGTTGTATAGCGTTTAATTTTTTGTCGCATTTAAATATTAACATCACATTTGTCAAGTTTTGACACTGTATCATCACAACGCATGCGCGTGCCATCTTCAGGCAGACTAACGTTAAGGTGAACTAATAATGAATGAAAACAGACCGCTGACTCAATCTTTTAGAGGAAATGTTCTGGGTGTTGCGGAAGTCAGATAAATGTATCGACCATGGTTGTGAAATTTTGACCAGTAACAGCAAATAATATAATATAATTAGTCGATGTAAACAAGGACACCGTACACGTGACTCCTCATGTGGTTAAAACATATGTGCTGTAAATATCTGCCTTTTACAGTAGTGACAAAAACATATGTACTGTAAATGTATTTATGTTACAGTAATGGTCAAACATGTACTGTAAATATCTTCCTTTTACAGTTGTGATAAAAAATATGTACTGTAAATGTTTTTCTTTTACAGTATCTTACACATTAATATATTTTACAGTGTATGTTTACAGTTGTAATATTACTTATGCTTGTCCCTTAGGGCTCCCCCGTCTCTGCACAGGTGTATGAGCGCTACCCAGAGGGCCTAGGGGCGGCTCTTTACCGGGAGCACTTTGACTTCAACGCTGAGCCACCTTGGGATCCTAGCTGATAGCGGGACAAGTCCATCTCCCGACTTGTCCATGTGAGTCACTAAGTTCCTGTTGTGCACAACAAAGATGCATACTCATTCACAATAATGTTCACACCTGTGGCAAAGTCCAGGATCAAAGTGTTCTAGTTAGATATTGACATCCAAATGATGGGTGTGAGGACAAACATATTTGTAGTGGGTCAATAGAGTTTTTAGGTTTTAGGTTCATATGAATTCTTAATATTTAATTTAAATAAATTAGAGCCCAGTGAGGTGTGTGGAGTTAACATATGTCCCAAATTCGAGAAGAAAGTCATTCTGTGTATTGTGGACAAGCAAGTACAATTGAACATAGATAAGAGTAGGTGTGTCATACCTGTAGTGTATTTATATACTCAGTCTCTGTGAGTAACTAGGTACATGTCATGGCATTATGTAATAAACTTGCAAAATAAATGTAATTGCAATCTGTTTAGGTTACTGAGAAAATCTGAAAATCCGAATGTTGGTGATTACAAAGGGGTTAAATCCAAATATGTTAATTTCAGTTCAAAGTTCATGGAATATAACAAACTTTTTTTGCTTTTTGCTGTACAGGATTGCCTTCTTTTAGCATATAGCACTGGGTTTCATTGTTGTCCCACTGTGACAAAGTAGTGAAAAATCAACATCTATTATAAATGTGACTTGTAAAGCCATAAGGGTTTGCTTGTGTGCAAATATAAGACAGAAATCTGGCAAAAGACACATGACATGTTTAGTTTGTAGATTTAATAATGAATTAAACTGTATTTAAATTGATGACACAAAAAAGGCAATTTTCTCAAAAACAAGTAACATATTAACAAATTATTGTCATTATACAGGTCCATGAGCAGAATATCAAATGGTCACCAGCTGTTATATTGAATTTCTACTGAAAATCACAGCTGGACTAATGCCGCTTTTCCACTGATGGTATCAACTCGACTCAGCACGGCTATTTTGGCGTTTCCAACACGTGATGCAAAATCATGCAGATCACAAATCAGATGATCCAGAATCGTCACTGCATCAGTACGTTTGTGTGTCATCATGTCGTGATCTCGATAAATCAACCACAGATTTGAGTATAAACAACTATATTCTTGCCTGAAAAAATCTTAATATAATGTTTGATTTTGGAAATTATAACTATATATTCTAACTACTATACAGTTTTAAGTGTCATCCTCCTCCATTGTTGCCTCGCTTGTAGCTGCAGTCATGCTGTAGTTTATGTTGCATCACTGTGACGACCAGCCGTGCTGAGGGTATAGGGACCTGCAGCAGAAATGCTGTCAGTGGAAAAGCAGCATAAAAGTTATTTCCAAACCTGTATTTCGACACAACAAAATGTGGAAATACAGTCAGCAAAGCCGTTAGGACTTTTCAGCTTTATTGCCCAGTTTAAATAATTTGTTAGAGGAGTAAACCAATGATATGTTGCATTACTTACTCATTCCATTTTTATTAGGGTAACTAGCCACCTATAACCTATTACATTTCAAAAGTAAATGAAAAAACTGTTGATATTAATGTGAAAGTTTTTTTCTCTCTCTCCTTCTGTTTTACTAGTTTGTTGCATACCGGCAGGACCCCATTGGCTCAGTCGTGACCCCGTTGTCGTTATCTGTTCTTTATGATTGTTGGATTAGTGGAATACGGTTGAGATGAAAGGACTCGCTGAAAAACCCAGCTACATCATTGAACTCATGGAGGGAGGAGTGACCCTTGAAGATATCGTTGATGGTCATATCTACGAGCAGGCTCTGGTCAGTTCATAGGCATTGTGTATATGTGTAGTGTCATTTCTGTAGAAAATACACTAGTGGTTTGTTGCGTTGTGTACTCAATGCAGTGTTTACTTCCTCATGTGTTCCCAGGTGGAGAAGAATGCATTTGTGGTTGGGGACATTGGTGCCCTGATGCGACAGCATGTGTGCTGGCAAAGTTTAGTGCCACATCTACAGCCCTATTACCCGGTCAAGTGCAACAGCAGCCCTGTAGTCATTGAAGTATTAGCCTCTTTGGGCCTTGGCTTTGTCTGTGCCACCAAGGTAAGCTTCACAAAATCACAAAAATGTGTTTTCCAACCTGCTCAGTAATTCATCCTCTTATGAAAGCACTTAACATTCTGGAACAATTGCATTACAATCATCAGTTGATTACTAGTCACCTGATGACTGCTATCCTTTTAACTTATGTAACACACTTTGTGCCTTTTCAGTGCCTTTTCTAAATGTTTCATTAATTTATCTAAAATGTGTGTCCATTTCCACCAGGCTGAAGTGAGTCTGGTGCTGGAGCATGGTGTGCCACCAGAAAACATCATTCTGTCTGGTGTTTGCAAGCAGCTGGCACATATCAAGTATGCAGCCAAGAACAACGTCCAGCACCTTGTGTGTGAAAACGAGGCAGAGTTGTCCAAGATTTCTCGCCTGCACCCTGGTGCGAAGTAAGTAAACAAATTGAGCAGCAAGTTTTTAACCCAATACATGTCTCTTAAAACAGAAAAAATAATAAAGAGGTAGAGAAACCTTATGTGGATTTAAAAAAAAAAAAAAAATTTCACGATTGATATTGCTTGGAAGGATGATCACTTTTATTTTCAACACTATGTAACCTTTGTTTAATTTCTTCTAGGTTGCTGCTGCAGTTGACCACCGAGGCCCATGCCGCTGAGACCAGCATGGCCTTCGGCTCTTCTCTGAAGAGCTGTCGGCACCTACTGGAGGCAGCCAATGAGCTGGGAATCCAGGTGGTGGGGGTGACCTTTCACATCCCCAGCTCCTGCCAAGACCTGCAGCAGGCTTACACCCATGCACTGTCAGATGCTCGCTGTGTGTTCGACATGGGGGTGAGTATTGTTGTTCATCTGTACTGGTTGAAGATAGATTTATGAGAAGTCAAGTTAAGATTTCTATTGCAGAAGAATAAAATAAAGTCAATGTAATGTCTGAGACTTCACATAACCAGTGAGAATAAAAGTGTCACTGCTGAATTGGATCTTTTCAAAGGTGTTGATACTGCATATATCAACATCAAATAATGCATGTTAGTGTGTGTGGTTTTCATTAAGGGTAAAAGCTGACTTTTGCTGCTTCTGTTCAGGTGGAGCTGGGCTTCAACATGAACATCCTGGACATTGGGGGTGGATTCACTGGTTCAGAGTTTCAGCTCAAACAGGTGAGTGGTAAACAACTGTCAACTGATATTTAACATTGTTTTACTCAAACTTAGGAGCTGAAACCAATCACCACATACCCCAATTTTCATCAAACTGAACTGAAAGTCTTGTGATATATACATTTATATCAGAGATAAATTGCTCTCTGTGTATGTTCAAAATCAAAACATAGTTTAAAAACACAAGTTAAAATGTGTAACTAAATAAAAAGGTGAAGCTATTAACTACGTTTGTTTTCTCTACGAACAGCCTCTTAATGCTTGTTTTCTTCATGTTTGTGTGTGCAGGTTGAATCTGCAGTCAGGCCTCTCCTGGGTACGTACTTCCCCCCACTGTCCGGTGTGCAGGTTCTGGCTCAGCCTGGCAGCTTCTATGTGGCTTCTGCTTTCAGCCTGGCTGTGAACGTCATTGGAAAAAAGGTGGTGACCCACCACTGGGACAGCCTAACTCAAGGTGAGTTTGTTGGTTCACGCACAACTTTTCCAGTTCAGTTACATCCATTAAATTGTAGCCCTACCAAGGAGAGAATGGTTTGTGTCTTTATATTTGTTCTGTCAAGATATACACAATTTTTTATATTTCTGACCTGTCACTGTATTTACACAGATGAGAACAATGAAAATGCAGAGTTCCTTTACTACATGAATGAGGGTGTTTATGGTCCATTCAACCTCAAGCTGCTGGGAAACTCCATCACTGCCCCGTCGGTGCACAAGGTTAGTAGGTCTCCACCCAAGAGAGTTCATCCCATTCAAGGCTAAATTACACATCTGATAGCAGGTCTATCTGAGTAATGGAGTCAGGTCATGCATTATAACCATTTGAGGAAGCAGGATCAGAATTGCTTTAGATAATGAACAATACAGATGCTTTTACAGATTTGATTACATATTAGTATTGTCTTTTTCAACACAAAGCTCTCATATTGAAACCTACATTGAGAAATGTTATATAATCAGCCAACCCAGAAATGGCAGGGTGGCCTCCCTGAACTCTTCAGTGAACTATGTGTTTTTTCTTCTGTGTTCCATTTATGTGCTCAAATCATTAAGTAACTAGTGACACTACAACTGGAGCTGGAATAAAATTCAAATCGTAATCAATCACAGAGATAGTAATGGGCCAATGAAAAGTCATTCTAAGCACAGCTTAGGCCATGTCCATACATGCATTTTGTTTTAAACCTTGCTACTAGTGTCCACACTACACTGGTGTTTTGGAAATACTGTTGACCCTGTTTTAGTTTAGAAAGTCTGGGGTTGCATTGTAATGTAGATGGACAAAAACAAAGACTTTTGAAAACGGTGATGCAGATGCCTGAATTTGCTGCCTGCATTGAGTCTTATCAGTAATTGCATATCCTTCCCTGATTCGTCACGCCCCTTTGACACAACGCTTTCCAGAAGAAACAACATATCAGCCTTGACTACCAGCCCTTAAGTCAACATGCATACTGAGTTACAGGTGTTTTAAGTCCTTATTGTCTCTGTTAGCAGCTGTTGTGCAATTAAATTGTATATATTTTTTATACTACTACTGACCACATTCACAGCAGCCAGTGTCCAGTAGCATTAATCAACCCCCATGGTCATGGGATATGTGTTTTAGGTGTGTTAGAATGCTTGGAGATTATTTCTGAAGCTTTAATTTTTCTGTTTTAAATTGAAAACAAATTAGTGTGGATGTTTCTATTGTTTCCTATTTTAATGATGGCATTTCCTCTTTTTAGCATGCCTTGTGTGCTGAAGAGGCAGTGTATCCCAGCAGCTTGTGGGGCCCATCTTTGGACCAGCTCGACCAGGTGGTGGAGCGCTGCCTGCTGCCTGAGCTTGCTGTAGGAGACTGGCTTCTCTTCTCCAACATGGGTGCGTCCGGCCTGGAGGAGTGCCACTGCCTCTCGGGCTCATCCCAGCTGCTTGTGTACTACACCGTCTCCACCTCGGACTGGTGAGTACTGAATGGTCTATCACTGACAAAAATGTAGTAGGAAAACTGTCATTTTAAAAGAGCACTGACCCTTGCTCTTGGTGTTGACTATAGGTACGAAATGCAGGAAGCCGGTGTGGCATTGGACAGTACCATGAAGAACTTCGCCATGGCGCAGAACAGTGCATAAGCTCCCTCTGCCCAAGCCCAGGATAACGTTGCACAGATCCTCCTCAACCAGAGTGAGGTCAGAGTGGTATTATGGGACAAGTGGCTACATCTGGTCAACATTCCAACCACCTTCGAAAGTGTAGTGTCATATTATTTCTTCCATGAATTGGACTTTTTTTTGTACCCCTGAAAACAGGAAATTGTTAGCTTATAGCTAATGGTTTATACCTCAAATGATAAAAAAGTTTGTATCTGGAAGATAATCTTCTCATGTTTGCTCCTCCCTCTAATTGATCTGGGGAATAAAAATCCTGTCAGCTTACACAACTCCAGCCCAAACTCAAATGACATTATGCAACAAAATGGATGACTCTTTGGAGATGGGACCCCCAGCCTTTTTTGGGGGGTGGTTTGTTTCCTAACTCAAATCCAGTTTACAAAATGCACAATTAATTTAAATCATGTTCTCTATTGATTACCTGTCGACAGTCTTGTAAATCATGTGTGTCTTCAACACATCAGTTTTGTCTGTATATGATTTGAGGTGCTTGAAGGTGTCGGTGCCTTGCACGGACTCTTCTTCAAACCGCTCATAATTTAAATGAAATTATGATAATGGCGTAACCTATTATTGCAGTTCACCTCATAACATTTTATTTATTGGATTCAGATAGTACAGGGGCATATTGAAAGCTCCAACTTTAAGTGTATTTTTGCCCGGGTATTATTATGCAGTGACCCATCAACAGTGTTTTCCTGACAAGATATTGATGTGTTTTTTTAACGCTACATGGATTTAACTGTGCTGTGATTTGCCATTTGTGACCTCAGTCATTTCCCCTTACTTGTAAGGCATGAAGGATTTGCTATGGGATAATTTCTCTACACTGAGATGTAGCTTGGATGTATAGAAAGCTACATTCACCTTTAAAGGCACTCCTGGCCTCTAATGGAGAGAGGTGAATCAGGTTTACGATGCACAAAATCTTTTGTAGGTTAAACAAATACTGTGACATTTCACGATGCAGCCCTGTTTTCTCAGATCTACAGATTAGGGGTTGTTCCTCGTCCTCCTATGGTCTGAAAAACCAGCTAACGAGCTTTTCCTGAAGAGTGCTCAAACATTATATGATCAGTATCTGAAGTGAAACACAAGTTAGTTGTACACAGACCTCTCTGGGGCAGTGCAAATGTTCAAACAACTTTTCCTCATGCCTTTCTATTGTTATGAGGGCCATAATGCACAGTCTCTTGTACAGCTAAATGTCTAATATTATAAAAGATGACCTGACCTAACCTGCAGTTTTTAAACAGTCCTGTCCTTGTGTTACGAATAACTGATGTATTAATTACTTGCTGTCTAAGGCACTAATGGACCATAGCCCGTTTTTTGACTGTAAATTGTGCTTGTTAAAGTAATGAAAGTGATTAATTTAATACATTTCTGACTGAAATCATTTATCCTGTGTATGTGTGATCTTTGCCATGAGGATACAGCAGATGTTTTCTCTCCACCGAGTTCTTACAGTTTCTGTGTAAAACCTGCACCATAATTCAGAAACAATCTGACAACCAAGGAGTTATTTTATTAATGGCCTATTCTAAAAGAACATTGGCATTAGCGTGCTTTCACCCCCAAAAGAATATTAACTCCAAAACATAGGCTGTCAGTTTACACATAAATTACATATAGCACTGCATCAGAATACAGTTTGTAATATAAATGAATGAATGAAAATATTTATTCAAGTGTCCTGGACCTCTGGTGCCCAGCCCATATGGGCTTACAAGACACTCTACCTACAACTCAAAATTTACAGTTCTTCAAAATCCAAATAAATACATTTATTAACATTGAATTTAGATACAAAAAAGTATTTTTATATTGGATACAGTGTCTTCTGTCTCAGCTGCCAGGCATTCTCTATAAATCTTGCCAAAACAAGTCTGTTCACTAAAAAGCAAACTCAACATATCAACATTAGACAACCAAAACAAATCAGGATTCTTCAACTGAATCTTTTCAAAAAGATAATTCCTTAAGTCACTGTACAAAGGACAATAAAATATAAAATGAAATTCATCTTCAACAACACCAAGACCACAAAGAACACATGAATGTTGATCTTCATGAATGCCTTTATATCTACCCACCTCAGTTGAGCTTAATAAGGAAGAACATTTTAAACTCAATCCATAAAGGGAAATCATCACATTTGAGGATGTGTAATAAATGGTACAAAAGTACTGTACATCAATGATAACTTTGAGTATCACAGAAACAAGCACAAATAAAAAAGTGTTACAAATGTGAAAATTGACTTAGTTAATTATATTTCTTCTCCAAGATGGAGAACTCCACTCCATAGCACCTTCAGAGGACAGTGGCCTGCTGCCTTGACAGGTTTGGGAAATTTTAAGGAAACACTACTATAAGAGGAGCTATTAGAGCTCCAATTAAGTATGTCATGTTCATGGTAAATGGCATATGATGCTGTCTTTGGATTTCTATTTGTGATAAGATTAATAGGTCAGTGCAGGTTCAGATGTAGTGCAGAGCATGACAGAGTGTATGGAGGAGAAATGGCCAAAGTGCAAAGTGATCATAAAGACAGAAGACCATTTATTAATTTGATGGGAACAAAGCACTCATTCATGCGCACACAGCATGACAACCAAGAGCAGCATACAAATAGAAACACATCTGCAATTACATGTCTGGATAAATAAAACAATGACTGATGTGAAGTGTGAATGGACAGATTGAGAGGAAGGAAATGACGGTGAAGACTTCTTTTTATCACTACATATGGGTTTAGAGATGATGTCATGTACTTCAGTTATGTTACCTCTTGGATGTGGCTGAGGCCCTGCTGTGGTGAGAAATGCTGCCGCAGTACAGCCATCATGCCTGCTGCCATTTAACCATGTCACCTGTGATGACCGTCGTCCCTTACTACAGGTTCCAATAGTAGATATGACCTCATTAGTCAAATTAAATATTTATGACTTTCCTCTACTCTGATCTGATGTTGCAGATTTTCTATAAGCATTTTTAGTTGTTAATGCAAGCAGGCAGCTGAGTAACAACAGGTGTCATGTTAGGGAACTAATAGGCAACTACAGTTTAGTTTGATTTGGTTGGTGCTGACTTCTGAGCGAAAAATGTATTAGTCAAAATTTGTACAGTGGAGTTCCTCTCCATATTGCTCTTTCATAATTCATTAGGGGTTAGCTAGCAAGCTGATTTTCAGACAGGTGACTTAAATTTTGCTTTGCTCAATTTAAGCATTAGTGATATGTTTGAAAGCTGGTAGCTGAGCAGGCCAACGCGGAAAAACTTTGACTCAAATTCTACAAAAGTACAAAAAGTAAAGATGTAATTCAATTTCGCAATTTCTACTATATACTGTGATGTGGTAGCTAGCTGTAATTTTTTTTTTTTAAAGTTAAACATACTATATAAACTATGCTAGCCAAAAGAGTTGTTAAGTTATTACTAATTTCACTGCTTCTCCAATCAAAATGGTGGTTAGATGTAATTGGTTAAAAAAGTAGCATGATATGACGTCACAGCAGAGGGACTGCCCATTTAGCTCATTTTCTCGACAGCTCATTGGTCAGCTTTAGTCATGTACCATGTGACTAAATGGAGGGGGGGGGGGTGTCGCAGAAGCCACGCCCCCTGGCCTAGCTATGTGTTATAGAGCAACAAAAATCCACTTAACAACTAACAACTAAGTGAGTACATGAAATTAAGAAACTGAAACAGAAATATATCAACAGGGCCATCCCAAATGGTGATGGGCAGTGTGGATAAAAGAATAAAACCTTTTTTAGTTTTTTACTTGAGAGAGCTCCTATTGGTCAGTTTGTGCAGTATGCAAATGAGGAGGGCTACGTCATATCCTGAACTTGAGCGCCATTTTTTCCTCCATAGAGAAAGAAAGGGACAAAAGCTGGACCAAAAATAACTTATCTCCGGAGGGGGTTTGCAAACATCACCTTGTATATTTGATTACATTACTTATAGAGTAGTGTATGTAGACGGAGCGTACTGCCCTGATGAGTATCTCTGCGCAGCAGTGGCAGCGGGCGCAGCTCACCGACACACACACTTGAGGGCGGGTAGAAGTGGAAAACGTTAACCCTGTTGGAGGTGGCACAGCGACAACTAACGTCGACCTACACTGAAATTGGACGAGGTAAATATATGTGAGGAGGCTGTGTGGGCATCCTTAGATGAGAAGAAGCGGCGTGACCGGCTCATTGACCCGGCTTGTTGCTATCAGCTGCTACCAGTGGCTTTTTAATGACTCTAGTGTAGACAGCATCCACAGAGGTGTTAGCATACAAGGCTGTTTAAACTGTCTATAGTTTGATAGTGTTCAGAATGATCATGTATGCTGTCTTTGCCTGTGGAAATTAAGTAGGTTCTTATCCCATCAGTAATGGATAGTAGTCATTACATATTACAAATACTGCAAGTAGAGGTGAGATACGTGAAGAGAAAATAAGCTGTTGCACATCAGCTGTTAATGTTTGGTTTTGTTTGTACTAGCATGATGCTAATGTAGACTTTATTTACAAATATAGCAGTTAATGCTTTGAGTTTCATTTCAGTGATGATCGATGCAGGCATGTTTTAATGTTGCAGTAGTGTTTTACTACCATATCATTACATTGTTACATTACATTATTGCGTTTATATTTCTGCTTTTTGCATAGATTCCAGTGGATTTAAATGAGAACAACCTAAAACTGTCATATTTTTAGACTTCATAGACCTTTAAAGTATATCCTTAAAATCTATAAACCTGAATTCAGGCACACCTTTTGGTATAAATAATGTAGGTATAAACTGGTCGCATGATGCGACAAATGCGTTTCTGATGTTTACATTTTTCTTAACTTTTACAATTTTTCACATGCAAATGCCTGAATTTAAGCTCTATCTTTGGAAATAATTAGTAGACCAGCTGTGATTTTCAGTATAAATTCAGTCTACCAACCCTTCAACATGACCCTGACCAAAACAGATGTTTTTAATTTATTTTTATGTTTAAATTGGGGTTTTTTGTCATTCATTTAAATACATATTTCTTTATTAAGCAGGTTGTTGCCTCACATTTATACACAAGAAAACCCTGATGTCGTCATGACATGTCACATGACAAATGTTGACTTTTCACTACTTTCCCACAGTGGAACAATTATTATTTCCAAAGCTGTATAAAATAATAACAGTTCATTTGCGTTTCTTGTGTTGACTGTTGCCATTTTTGCCCAGGAAAAATTAACACAGTATTTAGGTCAAATGTAATAAACATGACAAAAAAATAATGAAACTGACAAATGGTTACAAATAAATACATAGGATATTGTATTTAAAAAAGCTTCGAAAATTTGTGCTAATGGTCCATAATATAACAACTGTATTCTTTTGCATTCATCAGGCTTTGTGAGGAATTATGTATCAGGTCCCTGTTGGAAATGTTGAGAAGATCCGAAAGGCACGTAGGGCTGTGAAAAACATCCTATGTGAGATTGGCTTGGAGGACTGCCAAGGCCGTCTGAAGGTAGGTTTTACACATAGACTGTATATATTAGTGGACGGAGGAACCGTGACGTCATTCATTGGTTTCTGAACTGCCGTTTTGAAGCCAGTAGTTTGCAATTTGGCCATCGCCATGTTTGTATTTTGGAGCCGGACGTAACCATATTTGGACAAAAGGGGCCAAACTACGGGAGCCCAAAGGGTCAAAGGTGAGCTAATGCTAAGCGCTATCTTACGGACTCCGTGAAACGGTAAACTTCATCAGACATTGCATAACAAAGTCGTTTTACAGCCTTGGTAGTGGAACCTATTAACCACAACAGTGGAGCTGTCTGTCAGGAAAAAATGTGTTTTATAAAATGAACCGAAACTCGGAAGTCCGGCTCAGTAGGCGAACGAGCCGTCATTCTGACCTGTCAATCAAAGCACGACACGGCAGACATCAAAGCATTGTATTAGCCCTGAGATCTGATTAATGGGCGAACAATTTGACGATGGACCATCACATCAGTCATTAGAGGTTCTGAATCGAACGGCTGAGTCTGGGACTTTTAGAGAGAAGTTAAGGGTACGTTAGGAGCTAGGACTTTTTGGAGCCACCCCAGTGGCAGTCAGCGGGATTACAATTTAAGTTACTTCCGCATTGGCTTCATTTTGGAGCCGAGCCCCTTGCCGCTTGGTTTTAGAACAATAAACGTCTGTCTGTTGGACTGTGTCAGTATCATCCAGCAGCAGCAGTTTCACAGTGTGAAGCTTCACGTTATCATCAGTATTGAATATGTTAAGAATGGGGAATAAGTACTATTATTAATTTCAGGGTTCCCACGGTCGTGAAAAACCTGGAAAAGTCATGACATTTTAAAATCTAACTTTCCAGGGAAAGTCATGAAATTTATGAAAATGGTCAATGGTTTTGGAAAACTCACAGAATTAAATTTTTAGGGATACAAACTCCTCACCTTTTGGCGAAATTATGTGTTTTGAGATCAAATATTTTCTTCCCGGAGTATCACCTGCTATTGCCACCTTTTTCAGCCCCAATGACTTTTCAACCCTGAATTTTCTCTGTAACAAAACAAGAGAGTAAACCTGTCAGATTTAGACGCTGACAAGAAATGTTCAAAATATCATCGACCTCAGGTTTTTTCTATATTATCACAATCCTTAGAAGATGACTTATTAGCTTAATAGTTTTCTGAGTATCTGAAGTGAATATGAAAATAACCAACAGAGAATGAAGAAAGTTACTGCTTAATTTTCTTACAATACTGAACTAAAGTACAGTTCTGTTCATATGCTTTAAGGTTGTGAACGTCCATGGGAATCATATTATCAGTCCTTGAAAAGTCATGCTGAGGTTTTTTAATTTAATTCTTCAGTATAAATGTGTAGGAAGCCTGTATTATGAAAGACTAAACTCTGATTTGAATTTGACATGATGATATGCACAAGGATGCCATTCCAGTCATTTTTCTTTGGTTGTTATAGGAACAGTGCATTTGGACGATATATATGCCTGTCACAATTATTACATGCTCACCTTTATTGCAGTTACTTGAGCTAAATGTAATTGTCTTGTATAATCGTGAAAATAGTCTCCATTCACCTGTACAAAAACAACTGGATGAAACAGAAATGTCACTATTAAATAACTATTCATCATTCAGTAATTTCTTTGACTAGAATATTTATAAAAAAAATAACATATAAGTTTTAGATTTTCCCATTACTATCAGACATTAAAAAGAAAACCAACTAATGAAAACAAATATGCTCAAGTGCAGTATCATAAGTTTTTGTGCACCATGAAAAAGTAATAATCACAAAATAACATTGGTTAAACAATAATGAAGCGATGTGAATGATTTAGTGAGACCATAAATGACAGCAGACCATGGTAGAGAAGTCTCAGCCTTTTCTTTTAGTGTAGGTGCTGCAACTGGTTATAATGGAAAGAAAACCCTGACTTATGTCAAATGTACCCTGTGCAATTTTTGTTGCAAAAATGCACTGTTTATTTCCACGTTTCATTGTTCAGTGCTAATAAATATCTTCATTAGGTGTACTGTAAAAAAAAACTATTGTCAGGCTTATACTTTAATAGTGACCAGAATGAACAGAATAAGACAATGAAATGGTTCATCACAGTTAAATCATCATCAACTAAAATGTCATCATCATGACAGCCTTAACGATGTAATCTGGTTTTGATAATGGCCAGAGATTTTCTGAAGCAGTGGGATAAAGTAGGACGTTATGTGAATCAGTGAATCGGTTTGCTTTATGACAGTGTTGAAATGACAGGATATTGCTCACCCCATGCAGCAATAGTGTCTAGATTATATGGGCACACTGAACTTGATTTGTTTCACTGAGACACAGACAGGTGACAAATGACAGAAAAAACCTGATGGAAGCGGTCTCCTCCAGGATGACGATGCCCCTGTCCATCGGCCATGAGGGGTCACTGAAAGGTCTGATGAGGACGGAAATAATGTGAATCACATGCTGTGGCCTTCAATCACACATCTGACTGGGCACACGCTTTATGACCAGGGCGGTCACGATATTGAAGCTGAGCTCAGGATTAATTGACATACAAATAAATGCAATTAATGATATTATTGTTTATTCTCTTAACTTTATGCCTCCACTGTAGTATAAGTCTAATAATAGTTTAATTATACACATACACCATATGAAGAAGAAGAAGAGACATTTATTGGTGTTGATATTTATTTTGAAACATAGAAAATTAATTATATTTCTGTTTGCCTTTTGTTAATAAAAACTGAACATGGCTGATATGATGAGACTTAAATATACAAAGCCCATTAATGAAGTATTCAACTAAGGTACAACATCGAAAAAAACTGTTGCAGCGGTTGAACTCATAGCAGAAGACGAATGAGATGCGACGAGATGATGCCAGTCCAATGATGATCAACAGTGTGGAAATAGTGATCAGTGTTATTTCTATTAGTTTCACCGAACTGTTTTTATACCAGTGAATCTAGACAATTATCATGATTATGTAAAATAATTGTTATAGGGTGATTATGTAATTATTATGACGGGCCTATTGACTACAGATATATAGAGATAAAACATTCTGAGACAGGACATGACACACTTAATGACTGTTCCCAGCGACTGGAGCAGGTTGTAGTTTTTGACAATCAGAGGAGCTCACGCTGAAGGACTGAACGAACTATACAAATGTAAGCGTATGGTAATTAAATAGGAAAACATTCACAATTAACATCATATATATATATATATATATATATATAAAAAAAACCTAGCGTCGTCGCTTAACCGCTACGTTCAACACTTCTGTGATAGTAGCCATTTTCTTTCCTTTTCAACATCTGTTGAGTTTTGGAAACTTTTTTTTTATTACTTTATTTTTTCCAGTGTGTAACATCTTATTGAGTTAACCAGGCAAATAAAACAAAGGAAAGGAAAAAACACAAAGAATAGTCTAATAATAATAATATAGTAATAATAATATCTTTATTTATATAGCACTTTTTAAAACAACCAACAGTTTACAGAGTGCTTTGACAGGCAAAGCAGAACAGGAAACTCAGGGTCAACCAGTAATCAAAAAGCAAATTCAAACCATTTAAGCCAAACTAAAGAAGGTGACAATAAATATGAGGAACAGTAAAATCAAAAACAAATCTAAAAGGGAGGTGGGACAACATCATAACATCATGATTGTCAGACAAACAAGTAATCACACAAGGAAAAGTTAAAAAAAGAAAGTTTTGGAAACTTTATTGTCACTCTGGTGCAGCCCCAGACAACAACACTCTTCTGGCTCATTCACATGACTTTCTCTGTGGGCATGTGCGCAAATACAATACATGGATTCCACATCCAGTGTATTTTTACCACAAACCTTTAGCTAGTTTAAGACTAAAGACTGGAATGTCACAGTACACACTATACATCTTTGTCAGCCGACTAAGGTCACAGACTGAGCCCGAATGGACCCCATCAGTCGTGAATGATATCCAAATGTCATTAGTAATCGGCCTGACAGTCGACGAGTGTGTGCCTGGCTTTAGGCAGCGCTCTCCACCACCATCATGTAAACACCAAATGAGGGAACATCTTTTGTCGGAGTTCAGAGATTTATAGAATCATTGCCTGGTGACACACGGTGATCCAATACCTTACTAACGACCCACTAAATGGTGTTTTCCTTTTATTTGAAACTAGTTAGATCATCTCAACAAAACATATACTTCAGTATACTTTAGTTTTTGTCTAAACCGATTCAGAAATGGGTTGATGTCATTTTGGTCATGTTTAGGGCTGAGGTTTGTAGGGTTGTTGTTAATATTCTGCTCAGAAGGGTTTCTTACATTCACTCTGTCCGCATTCATTGAGAAGTAGTGGATGAAATATTAGAAACATGCCTCTGTATAGAGCAGCAGAAATCCACAAAATCACAAAACACAGCCTTGGCTGTGACCCAGGTCAATGAGTACATCCCTGAACTAGCTTCAACTCAATACCATAATTGTAACCAGCATGACGGTAGATTTACTGCAAGGCTGTTCTATTAGTTTTAGATTGGTATGACTCGGAAACAATATAGTACATGATTACAATTGTGAGTATAAAGAATGACTGTCTTTTACCTTGCTATAGATTATAAATATCCTTTGATATAAATTATTTTTAATGCTACACAATCAATACATTACATTTGAAATTATAAAATCAAAGAGATTGAAGCAAAGATTTTTCAGTAGCTTTGTTACAGCATGATTCTGGTGCAGTGGAACAGTATATCAGTTTTCAGCTGTTATATCAAGTTATTTGATATAATGGTATAAAAATGAGCAGGACATCGTTTGGATTTTATCAGTTATGACTCTGGTTCTGCTCATTAAACCAGAAGGTTTTATTACAAAAAGTGGTCACATATTTAGATAACAAAAATCTTTTAATTGTTATACATTCAAAAAGTAAATAAGTAAGTAAAGTAAGCATACAATGAAAAAGCATGATCCACAGGCATGTGGATTATTGTGTTAAATAATAAAGTGTTAATAAAATGTAAGAAAAATAAATAAAATGGTAAATTATAAAGATAAAGATCTGTCTAGAGCAGTTCTAACTTTTAGTGTTCTGGTGACACATGTTTTCATTTGTACTATATTTTACTAGTCATTAAGCATGTTTCCCACATGTAGACTTTATTTATGTTTGTGTATTAGTACTATTATTAACAGCTGCCCAAATATGTTTGTTGACAATTCCTGTTTTCTGTCTGAGAAAACTATGCCATTCACAATCTAGTAGTCAGCTCATCACAGTTCCAAGTAACCTCAGAACAAGATAATGAATGTATTATAGATATTTATCTGGATTTAGGAACCAAACCAAAATTCAAAATGTTTTTACGGGTTCTCCCTGGATCTTAAAGACATCTTGTACCTTAGAACAACACCTGAAAATTTCATGCATCTATCATGCATAGTTCAAAAGTATTGACTTACTGAATTTAGCATCTTTTTCTGAACCACTGGTTTTTACTGTCACATCCTATATTTTTAAGGCCCCAGTATCTCAAAAACTAATGAAGATATAAGGCTGACATTTTGTATGGTGTTTACTAGGACTAATAATGCATGAAGTATGAAGCAAATCAGAGATGGTCAGTTGGGAACGTTTTCTGAAATCTGGTGATTTGAGGTGGAGAGTATATCTCATTTTGTTTTGTCTGGTCTTGTCACTTGTGAGAAACTCTGTGAGTTCACACTGTGACACTGCTTCACATGTCTTTGTGTTGTCTCCTGTCCAGGAACTTAATGAAAACTCTGAGAAGGAAGAGGATGAAGTCGAGGTATTTGAGGACACACAATGGTTCAATTTTACAGATGGATACAATACCAGACTACAGAAGAAGGTGAGTGTCTCACTTTGCTCCTGTTGACAGCATTAGACCCTTAACAAACATCTATTAAGCTAATAACATCTGACCTTCTTTTGGAATACACTGCCTTTCGAAGTTCTTTTTTTTTTTCATTGATCGAATTAACATTTTTGTCCTCTCTCTCTCTCTCTCTCTCTCTCTCTCTCTCTCTCTGTCTTTTTAGTGGACTTACCGGTCTCAGGCTCTCTGTTGTAGCATGTGCAAGTACTCTTCACAAAACATCTACAACTTCAGGAGCCACGTTTCACGCTGCCATGGATATGTGCAGTCCTTCTGTGCGCTGGCACTCTGTTCTCAGTGCTCCTTCATCGGTCACCCCAAGGCTCTCAAGAAGCACATACTGTTCTTTCATGCCAAACTCACCCCCCATATCCAACCAGTAAGGGAAGCTACTTTACCCACCCATCGTGGAAACGAGAGGTATCAGTGCAGAAAATGCGGATTCCCAACCGCTTCTATATTTGCAATGAAGAAGCACATCATTCTCAAGCACCTTGAGGGTTTAACAGAACAATATATTGGGTACAGATTACACACTCAAGGGGGTACATCTACAAGGGTCTACTGCTGCAAGGTGTGCAAGGGGAACACTGGAAACCTTGACCAAATGTTGCACCACATGCTGGTTTCACCGGCACATTATTCGGTCAGCACACAAGTGCAGAATTTAATTCACGAGAACAAGAACTATACCATTAAACCTACAGCCAATGGAAATGGCGTGTTTCTGACATTCCCAAATATCGCTCCTAAACTACAACAGTCTCATTTGTTAAACAGTAAGTCTCTGGTTTTACCAAGCAACGGCCAGCATGCTGGAACTGTACTGACGCTACAAGGAACTCCAAACAGTACAACTCTCATATGTGCCCCTGGAACCAACCAAGCGTTTCTGCCCCCTCAAGCGTCAGCCCTAGTGCAGCTGGCCAGCGCTGAAGCTAAAGGTTTGCTTCAGCCCGGTGCCACAATAGCTCTCCGAAGTGCTTTGCCTCAAGGACCGTCTATGGTCCAGATTCCCACAGTGTCTAATGTGACTCTTAAGCAGGCACCAGTAACTCTGGCGCCTGCTCAACCACAACCAAATCAACAAGCGCAGCAAATCCTTCTTCCATCAAGACTGCAGGCCAACATGGCTTCTGGTCCTGGGACTGCATCTAAGCCTGCTGTGGCTGCACAAAATGCATCAACAAACCAAATCGCCTTGCAAGGTACCATGCTGACTTCACAATCTTTGCTGAGTCACCTGATCCCAACTGGCAACAAGGTAAATGGCATGCCAACATACACGTTTGCGCCACTGCAAGTTGCGATGCCTTCCTCTCAGAGCACAAGTACCCCTCTTAAACCTGTTGAACAAGTGAGCAACTCATCATCACAAACAAAGAAATGGATTACATGTCCCCTCTGCAATGAACTTTTTCCCTCTAATGTCTTTGAGATGCATACAGAGGTAGCTCACCAGACAAAATCCTCTTCAATCAAGACAGAAAGTGTGGCTGCACGAGCAACCTTCCTCAAAAAAATGCCAGACAAAACTGTTAAATGTCTAACATGCAAAATTCTACTATCAGAAAAGAGCGTCTTCCAACACCTGCTGCATGGCCTGAATTGTTTGTCTTGCTCAGCTATGTTCTTTTCAATCAAACAGCTTACTGAACATGTAAAGGTGCACAATCCCTCAAGCAAGGCATACAGTGATTTCCTGAGGCAGAAATACAGGGTGTACACAAAAAGCATGGGGGGAATCCTGTTCCCTCACTTTGATGTCCACACCACTGGACCAAAAGAGGTTCTAGGAGAGCATGAGGTCAATCTGGCTCTGGTCACAAATTCACTCGACCTGATCTACTTCAAGTTGCAGCCCAGCAGCCAACCCGACATCTGTTCCACACCTGCAAAAATCAACAGCACATACTGTCCCTTCTGTGACGAGAAGTTCCAGAATGAAGCCAAACACCTTCAACACCTGAAACAAAAACACTATGTCGCACCCACCATTCATGCGATCCTAAAGACAGAGGCTTTTAAATGTATATACTGTAACGGTGTGTACACAGGAAAGGTCACCCAGCAGGCTGTGATGCTCCACATTCAGCGGTGCCGCTGTTCACCGAAACAGCCACAGCCTCCCAAACCCACACCCACAGGGGGAACTGACGACCTGTCCAGTGGAAGAGGGGCACAGCAGCCACTGAAAGCACCTCAGCAGCTTGCTCAGCCATCTGGCCTATACTTCCTCCAAGTGCCACAAGGGCTAACTATTAAACAAACTTTGGCTCCGGCTAAAGTGATTCCAACGGCACGTGCTGTGGGCCCTCCCAGCGCAGGCCCTCCTGAAAGTGAGGCAGAGTTGCTGTCCAAGAAGAGGCTGGAGGCGGCGTGGAGGGAGGTCATGGAGACCAACAAACGAGAGAGAGAAGAAAAGGCGGCCAAGCGCAAAAAGCAAGAGCAGGAAAAGTCGGTGCCCCCGCCAGAGCCTGAACCTCAGATTGACCCGACAGTGAAGCTGGCATTAGAGCCCACCCTGAACGAGCGGCGCTGCAGCGATGAGCGCAGAGAATTCATATCCAAATACTTCAATGTGAACCCGTACGCAACCAAAGCAGAGAGTGATGAGCTGTGCAAGAGACTGTCTGTCACCAAAGGAGAACTGGCAGCCCTCTTCAGCAAAAGGCGCAGTAAGTGCATGAAGAGCCTGAAGAGGAACACTGCCGCTGTTCTCCTCGGCTTTAACATGACAGAACTGAGCAAAGTCAAGCACAACCTCCTCATCCCGGAGCAGAAGCCCCCTGAGCCCACAGAGGAGATGGAAAGGCATGATGACAACAATGGACCAGAACCGATGGACGAAAGCGGAAGTGTTCCGGATGAAGAGCAGATGGAGCAGACAGAAGTAGTTCAGAAATCTGGTGAAATGGAGCAACCTTTAACTGTAAATGAATAAACAGATGAGATTAAAACACTTTATTGATGGCCTTTTTTGTTCAGTCACTAGAGACGTTTTTCATGCATTGCATACGTTGTGTTTCCTAGTTAAACGCCAGAGAGGGCAGTTTGTTCATGTAGCCTCTTTTTTTAATAGTGCTTCATTTGACTTCAGTATCTTATCAACGGTGTTAATATTCACATAAATGCTCATGACATGTTGTGATACTCCTGTGATAAATACAATGTCTGTGACACCATAATCGAGTGTTAAACTACCCCATTATTTACCTGGTTACAATCTCATTCTACTATGGCTACTGACCTCAACTTAAGCACTGACCTGCTCTTTATATTTGCACCTTTTATTTAAGACAATTTTTTTGTCTGCTTGTTTGCTAATATATCAAGACTTCTGGCACACATCTGATTTAGTATGCTCGCCCTCTTGATTTATTTTTACATACTGTATTTGGACCTATTTGTCATGTGCATAGTTTCATCCTTTTTTTTTTTTTTTATTTTATTTTATTTTTTTTTTACATGTAAACTGTATAAGGTGGTCATTCTCCAACTCCAGCAGACCGTTAAGATGAATGTTGAACTTGCAGAAGCCAAATCACTGAGAATGTACGACGTTCAAGTTGCCAGGTAACCGAATCTCCAGCTAATGGACATTGGGTTATTGTAAGTCTCCAACCATGTTGTTTTGCATGAGTCTTTGTTTAGAGTCGACATTTGATTTGTGCCATTGTGAAGTCTGCATATTTTCAAAAGACTTGTGGAAATTTACTTAATAGAGATTCATAAAAATCTAAATGCATAAATAATGGGTGTTTTTACTTCTGTCCTATTTTACCTTTCTGTTCTCCTGACGAGCTGTTTTTGTACTATACTTGTATTTTCTATAATTCCTACAGGGTGGAAAATGTTGCTAGAGGTACAGATTCCCATCCTGTCTGAGGCCGACGTGCTGTAACAGAAAATAAAGTTGTTTCCTTTTTTTTAAATGATCCCTCATATTTCATTTTCTAATAAATAACATTGCTTTAAATAAGTTGCTAATGCACCTAAACATGAACAAAACTTCAAAGTCAGAAAAAGGCCATACATAATGTGAAATAAAAGGCTGATGAGAGTGAAGCGTGGTTTTTATGTCACCCTGAGAAGTTATATTTTCAATACTTGCCACATACAGGGTGTCTGCTGGTCCTTAAAGTCTTAAAATATCTTAAATCCATTTTTTAAACATTTTTATTTAACAAAAACATTCAGAGTCAAAAGTAATGTGTAACATATTACTGCCTATATCAGCAGGTCAACATATGTAGCAAATGTTTAAATGTAGACAAAAGACAAATATTTAATTTCACTTATTACCAGCTGTCTACTTCAATAAACCTCTCCCACCAATGTAAATATTTTTTTTAACTTTTGTTAAAAAGTAAAAAGAACCATTTGTTTTTGCAATATTTCCTTCCAGGGTCAAGTGATATGTAATAAACATTCAAAATTAATTTATATTCAATCTTTTTCTGAGCAGAATAATCAAATATAGCAAATTATTTGTCTCTGTGACGTAACTCAGTAGGACAGAAAAAATCCATTTCAAGGCATTAAGTCTTAAATTTGAATTTGCATAGTCTTAACTGACAAATATATTTATAATTTATCATTATTTTAGTTTCTTTTTTTGCCAAAGTGACAAAGTTCTGCTTCAAAGTCCACATTCCTCATGTTAAATCTTTAAACTTACCACTGAATGAATTCATATTTGCATTGACCAAAAGCCAAATGGCAGATGAACCATATTCCTTTATAAAACCTATAGTGCTGTGAAAAAGTATTTGCCACCTTACAGATTTCTTTTTTTGCATATTTGTCACACTTAAATGTTTCAGATCATTAAAGAAACTTTAATTTAAGAAAAAGGCAATGCAAGCAAACATAAAATGCAGCTTTTAAATTATCATTCCATTCTTTAAAGGTAAAGAGTTATTCAAAACCTACAGTATATCACCCATGAGAAAAAGTAGTTGCCCCCTGAACCTAATAACTGGTTGTGCCACCTTTTGCGGCAACAACTGCAATCGAGCATTTGCAATATCTGGCAATGAGTCTTTCACATCACTGTGGAGGAATATTAGCCCACTCTTTTTTGCAGAATTGTTTTAATTTGGCTACATTGGAGGGTTTTCGAGCATGAACCGTCTCTTTAAGGTCATACCACAACATCTCGATTGGATTTAAGTCTGGACTTAAATCTGACTGACTAGGCCACTCCAAAGCCTTAATCTTTCTTTTTTTTTGAGCCATTCAGAGGTGGACTTGCTGGTGTGTTTCAGATCATTGTCCTGCTGCATAACCCAAGTGCACTTGAGCTTGAGGTCATGAACTGATGGCTGGACATTCTCCTTCAGGATTTTCTGGTAGAGTAGAATTCATGGTTCCATCAATTATGACAAGCTGCCCAGTTCCTGAAGCAGCAAAGCAGCCCCAGACCATCAGACTACCACCACGTTTGACTGTTGGCATGATGTTCTTTTTATGAAATGCTGTGTTACATCTAGTTTTATGCCAGATGTAACGGGTCGCACACCTTCCAAAAAGTTCCACTTTTGTCTCATCAGTTCACAGAATATTTTCCCAAAAGTCTTAGTGATCATCAAGATGTTTCTTGGCAAATGTGAGATGAGCCTTTGTGTTCTTTTTAGTCAGCAGTGGTTTTCACCTTGGAATATAGATGCCATTTTAGCCCAGTCTCTTTTATTGTTGAATCATGAACAGTGGCCTTAACTGAGGCAAGCGAGGCCTGCAGTTCTTTAGATGTTGTTCTGGGTTCTTCTGTGACCTGGATGAGTCGTCGATGTGCTCTTGGAGTAATTTTGGTAGACCGGCCACTCTGGGGAAGATTAACCACTGTTCCAAGTTTTCTCCATTTGTGGTTCATGGCTCTCACTGTGGTTCGCTGGAGTCCCAAAGCCTTAGAAATGGCTTTGTAACTCTTTCCAGACCAATAGATGTCAATGACTCATCTGTTCTTGAATATCTTAAGATTGCGGCATGATGTGTTGCTTTTTGAGATCTTTTAGCCTACTTCACTTTGTCTGACAGGTTCTATTTTAAGTGATTTCTTGATTCAACACTTAGCTTTCCAAAAAATTTAGTTAATCACATGATTTAACAGAGGGGGCAATTACTTTTTTACACAGGGCCAGGTAGGTTTGGACAGTTTTTTTCCCTTAAATAAAATCATCATTTAAAAACTGCATTTTATATTTACTCGACTTATCTTTGTCTAATATTAAAATGTATTTGATGATCTGAAACATCAGCCCGGTGCCACACACAAGTGTGAAAATATACAAAAAAATTATTCAATAAAATTTTATTTATATAGCCCAATATCACAAATCAAGATTTGCCTCGAAGGGCTTTACAGTCCGTACAAGGTACAACACCCTCTGTCCTTAGACCCTCGGTTCAAGTGAGGAAAAACTGCCCAA
>JAPQRN010000003.1:3746284-3760525 GCA_037367275.1 Coranthus polyacanthus | reverse complement strand
ACAAGTAAACCTGCACTCTGAGAGCGAAGAGTACGGTTTGGAATATACGGTTCAATGAGATCTATGATATATGATGGGGCTTTATTGTTAAGAGCTTTGTAAGTTAGCAGGACAATTTTTAATTAAATTCTAGATTTTACTGGAAGCCATTGAAGGGAAGATAATATTGGGGAAATATGATACATTTTTCTGGCTCCTGTTAATACTCGTGCTGCAGCATTTTGAATTAAGTGGAGGCTTTTTATGGAGCTATTTGGACATCCTGACAGTAATGAATTACAGTAGTCTAGCCTAGAAGTAACGAATGCATGGACTCGTTTTTCTGCGTCTCCAAGAAATCCATAGGAGGGCAAATACTTGTTCACAGCACTGTACCTCTGCACAGGAACTATGTATACCTTTAAATGTACCCACAATGCTTGAGTAAAACAAAAAGATGATTTTTCCAAAACTCAGGCTTACATTTGGTTACAAAAGTACCTTGAAAAGCATTATATGTATCTGATAGATGTAGACACACAGACATATCAAATACTATTAATCCCAATTTAATTTCACAAGCAGCTCAAAACAAATACACAAAAAAATCTATACAGCTATGGAAATAATTATTAGACCTAGATTTGTTTTGTACAATCCTTCAGCATGCTTTATTTGATATATTGTTTCTACATTGTTTTTCAGTTGTTGAGAAAACTGGGTTTTCATTGGCATTTATTTAAATACAGCTTATTTCTTTATAAGTGAGTCATCGTCCAGATTTTTGCCTCACATTTGCCCACAAATGTTGTGTGCAATGTTATGAAAAATGTTGACTTTTGACTTTGTCAAAGAGCAATAAGAATTATTTCCAAAGCTGTATGTTTTAGGCTCCAACATCTGAAAACTCAATGACTCTTCTATGTACCTAAAATGTATTGACCATTGTTCAGCTAAAAAAAAAAAGCATTCCCAGAGGCTTTCATTCATTATTAAGACTACATATTATTTATCATTCATTATTATTCTAGTGATTCTTTTGTAAGACTACTTCAGAACTGGTTTGATTTGATCAAGTATGGAGGGGCCGCTGTAGCTGTTGGTTTGAATGACCTCCAGTCTCTTCAGGTACTCCACCGGTAGTCCATTCTGCTCTGCACCTAAACACACCACCTAATGTTAAACAGAGAGGCAGACACCAGTTAACGTCTTGAGAGTTCACAAGTCATGCATACTTTATAGATTATATCTTGTGCAGAGGATGTTTTATTTGGACCAGTGTTTGTGTATTTACATGCCCACACCTGTTTGTACTGAGGAGAAGGAGGACAGGCATGGAAATTGTTCATCTGATACGTCCTGCAGAGGATCAGGCCCTTCTCGGTCTCCACTGAAACCTCCAGTGGAGAGTATTTTCCCAGACACACCCCCTCCTGGCTGATAATGACACAGATAGCACAACCGCCACCTGTGCTGGTTACAACAATACAAATGAACTGCGGTACTCATTGACAGCTGTGTGTTTCATGTTTGTGTCTCACTTGTCTAGGCTTGTGAGGTTTTCGTTGCCCAAAGTCCAAATCACTCCCCACACTTCTGCGCCTGGACAGAACTCAATGGTAGCCACTCCGCCGTGCCAAGCGTTATGCGCATGTTTCTCCCAAAGGCCAAAACTCAATTTATAGTCCTGTGCACACACACGGACACAGGGGCAGTAATATGGACAAAAGTTGATGAGGTTAGGGCATTTTTAAACAAAATGCCTTTTATTATTTGATTGTGATTGGGGGGCAGCTGTTATTTAGCTCAAACAACGTAAGAAAATAACAAAATAGGCTCTCCGATCACTTCTGAATCTTGTCATTAATTAAGCTAAGTCATTATTTAATGTGTAAATAGAAATGCTACGTTCAAAGCACGCGAGAGCGACGATAAAACTAAGTCAGTCAAGATTAGTAAGCGTTAGCGGCTAGTACACCTAACTCATTAGCCCATTGGCATGAGAATAAGTAATGCCATCTTAAACTGGTGGTTGAATATCCTAACAAAATTACCTTCAGTCGCCCTTTAGTGCAAAATGTCGCAGTGGGGTTTGCCAGTTGCAGCCTTTCCTTCAACAAGTTACTTCCGAAAGCGAAGTACATGAAGCCACCATCGGCACTGCCAGACATCTTTTGATATTCTGTGGGTCTCTACGGTCAGGTATCAAACGGAACCAGGACGGGCTCTATCTACATGAAGTGCTTGTACACACGCGGCTTTGCCTTGGTGACATTTTAAAAAATTAAGTGAACATGTCAGACACGTCTGCACCTGTTAATGCAACCTCCGTCAAATATTAATACACTATGCTAGCTAGCAGTTGGCGACAAGTGGGCATTTTATTCTAAGCGCAAACCCAACATTAACCCACCGACCGATTTTGCCCCTTTACTCATTTTATGCACATACCGATTAAACACAGGTATAAAAAAAGAATCCTTTTAAATGCAATCCATTTAATAGCAATCGAGAGCTCTTAATTTAACCTCTGGGTCATTGCCGATCACTTCCGGGGCGGGAAGTGTTCGCGCACATCATTTGAAGCCAACATAAGAACCATAGAATCCACAGGGCCTTTGAATGTTCTGACTTAATGTACATATTTCCATACACGTGAAGATATACCTGGTACTTTCCTTGATGTGTGATCTACTTTTTGATAGTCATAAGTACTGTACTCATCAAAATAAACAATGTATTGTAAAAATGTATGTTCTCATTGGAACAACATGTACTTCTGTGCACAGAACTTTATTGAACCATTTAATGGAAAAAAAATTAAGCCAAGATAAAACATTAAGAACCCTTGTTAACAATATTCTAATAACACACAACCAAGTTTAGCCTCTTCATTAGGAGCATTTTAATGTACAAAAAGAAAAATACATGGAAATTCACAAAATGTTTCCTTTGAGAAAAAAACTAAACAAAATCCTGTACAGACAGACGGGAAATAATCAGTGACTTCACGGCCTGCCCATCATCTCCTTGGGCCTCCTCGGCCTCGTCCCCTTCCTCTACCACGTCCTCGGCCCCGTCCTCGGCCCCGTCCAGCCACTGAAACCAAACAAGAGCAGCAGTCAGCAAACTGTCAAGCCAAAAACAAATACATTTAAGAATATCCATGTGTTGAGTGAAATGAAGTATTTCCCTCAGTAGTAAAGAGTTGTAAATCTCAGGGGTCAACAACAGGATAGTAACTGTGTAGCTATCAGGCAGTGTACAGTGTAATGACGTGTCTATGTAAATATGCCACATTTTACCTGTAACTACCAAAACCTGAACAAGGAATGACAACCTCCAACAGGAGGCATGACTGATTATGTATGACTTGCAAAGTGCATCATTTACAGTTAATTCAAGATAACGTAGCATCATAATATATCTCATCCTATTCCCACAATGACAACATAAATAGAAGTATAATATATACAGGATTATTTCACCAACTGCAACAAGTATATGTGCAGCAGTGTGTACTCTCTGCCCTGTTCACATCTTGCACATGTGGTTACAACAACAAAAATGAACTGTTACTCACTGACAGCTGTCAAATGGAATGGTCAAAGGTGTCCTATTGACATTTAATGTGGATTGATTCGAGTCACCTCAGGCAGGCAAGAAAACATTCCACCTTAAAAGCTACCGGTAGTCTGCACAGCTCCACCTCCCAAAGCCTGTTAAACTTGAAATGAAAACTTGCACCATGATTTAGGCTATCGATGAGCCTAAAACATTTACATATAGAGTGTAAGTGAGATGAGTGATCACTTGAGACGTGTGGACACGTTTTAATGCCAGGTGTGAACAGGGCCTCCGTCAGTAGTTCAGGATGGTGCTTTAAATAAGACTGGAAATTTTAGTAGACATGCTGTTCTCCTGTGTTGCTTTGTTTTCACTAACACTACTACTCAATCATATAGTAAAAACCGTATATTTGACTCACAAACTTCCTCTACGTAACTCACAGCTGAAACCTCACTATATTTAAGCTGCTTCCACACAAATTGAAATATTGTTCCCTCAGATGTGTCCCTGCTGAGCTCAAGACTTAAAAGTTTGATGGAAATAAGAACACAGTGTTATGTCTTCTGATATGATGATAAAGGCCTGTTTCTCTGACCATTGTGGTTTTATCGGTCAACAACTTTGATATTTTTCGGCACTCACCTGCTTCCCTCTTCTTGGACTTGATCTTTGGCTCAATGTCGACCAGCAAAGTGTCCAGTGGGAGGCTGTCAGGAAGGATAAAGTAGCGGATATTGTTGCCACGGATGCTCAGTGATTCCAGCTGAGTGGGCTCCCTGTTCTTTAGGGTCATTTTCACCGCCTTCAAGTGGGTGTTCATGCTCACGTCAACTCCTGGGGGGGGGGGGAAGCATGTAAGCATATTGCTGACAGTTAATTGTCAATTAGCATCTAGTTTTGATCTAAAACTGTCTAATTTTGTCAGAGTTTGTATCCTTAGGAATTTTTCATTACCACAACTCTAAAACGTTTGATGATTTTATTTAATTTTATGCCTATTCCAGGCCTGGAAATTTTGATTTTTAAAATTCCATTACTTTTCCAGATTTTCCATGACTGTAGAAACATTGTGTCATTGCTCTTTCTGTGGAATTATTAATCTTAAATACAGAACCTTGTAGCTTAATGTCTTTAATCTTAATATTGTTGTTTAGTGCAGTTGGAATATACAGGATAATGTCATTATGTATTAAGCTAATGAATGTTTAAATGTCCGTCCATCCATCTCCTGCAGTTCAGCTGGACACAGTTGACTCCTGTATGTGCTTTCTCTTACCCGTGATGGTACCATGGACCTGGGTGCCATTCTTCAGTTCAATGGTTACCGTCTCATGGCTCAGTTTCATCAAAAACCTGTGGGTCAAGAGATGTGATTCAGTGAGTGCCCGTTTCAGCTCATTTTCACTTTTTCTATCGTAAATAGTTACACAAGAGGACAAATACTTGTTTAGCTAGCTACTCAACGTTAGCCGCTAATGTAGGCTTCAGCACCAAAACAAAGAGCGAGATACATCAGAAAAACCCTTTCCATACAGTGACGGAGCCATAAACGGATAGACGCCTACGAGCGTATGACACATCCCATTACCGTTTAACAGTTACTGAACTTTCTTTGTGAAGCACAGCTTCATACAGGCCTTGTAACCTAGCAAACACACCGACTGGCTACTAAAAGATAGCAAAAGTGCTCCGAAACGACACACTACCGAATATTCAGCTACACCCCCCTCTTACACATCAACAGAATCACTAAATGCATGTATTTTTACTTATTTCAAATGGTAACTTTTGTTCACTCCACCACTGCACAGCCTCCATTCATTTGGTTCACCGTCTCCTTCCCGCCTGATCGCAGTTAAAATCTAAATTCATCCGGCGGCATCGTGACGATTTCCACACCTCACATCTCCGCACTCAACAAGCGGGCACTTTTTACGAACACTTACCTGACTAGTTTCATGATGGTGATGGGTTGTAGAGACAAATCCTCCACCAAAGACAGAAAATTGCAGCACTCAAGTGAAAACACAGGCCGCTGTTGTAAGAGTTACGTATAGGTCGCGCTAAAACGGCGTCATTAAAGAGGCGACAGCAGCATTGTCTACATCGCCGCCTACCGGTTTGATTTAGGTACTGTACGTTCATAAAGCTATTAAACTATTAACCTGGTAACTTCTAACAATACAGGTCGTGTCCTGCGACCTCGCAAATCAAAAAGATCTACTCCAAATTTTAGTTATGAATTTTTGAAGTTTGGACCTCTTGAGCTAAATTTCAGTTTTTGAATTGAATTAATAGTTAATCATAAGTTTACATAAACACTCATCTGATAGATCATAAAATACAGTAGTACATTGTAACTAAATAACACACAGATGATGCAGCTGTTACACACGCCATATATATCCGACGTCTATTTAAAATGACGGCTCAGAGGAAAAGATGTCTCATTTTATTTAAATGCCTGTTGCTCTTCGGGTCCTCGGGCCCTCGCCTCGACTCCTCGGCCCTCCCACCAGAGATGCGAGGAGCCACATGCTAAGAAATGTGAAGAGCCCTATGTGTGACAGCCCCAAACACGTCCTGTTTGGCCTGTCCTGTGTGGGTGTGGCTCTGCCTAAAGAACAGGAAGTCGTCACCTGATGGCTCACACCTGAGCTGGTTGTTTCTCAGCTGTATAAGCTGTTGTTATCAGTGTTTCTCTCTCTCCCTGATCATCTGGTTTGGTTTGACTTGTTACATTTTGGTTGTTTAACATTACATCTCTTACTCATCCATACACACACCACACCACTGATTGTAGTGATTCATACACTTTAGATCATTCTTTTATGTTCTATTTAGTTAAAATAAATATTAAGATAAAATAAACATTAAGTTAAGTGGTCATGTGTGGTCCTCTCCTATTTGTTCTTCCTTTGAGCTGGGTTTTTCCTACCATTATAAAGTTTAGGTGCAGCACCACATAATCCAAATTACTATAAAACCTATAGGAGAGCATCAAAACTATCTGAAATGACTTTTCCTAGATGTAATGGTTGCAACTTTTTCCCACTGCACTTCAACAATTTCTGTTTTTAAGTTTCTTGGAAGTTTTAGATGCTTCTTCAAATGTTTGTACAGATATATGATAATTAAATGGTCCAAAAGGATGCTAAATGAAGTATTTTTCATAATGTTTTCAACAAACAGCACTTAAGTCTCTGAAAACCTAGTGGAAACCCTGATGAATGTTATTTAAATATGACAGGTTTTAAAAAGACAAGAGAAGAGAAGCTGTCTCTCGGTACGAGACTGGATTGCAGCAGTATACGGTGAATCCTTATCACACCTCCACGTATGATCCACTTTTACTGAACGAATCAGGCAAAAAAAAAAAACACACATGAATTCTAACACCGTCTTTTCTTTTTGTTATATTTTGGACGAATTTTCAGGGAAGAATGATTGTCACAGAGAACTTAAGAGTGAAGAAACAAATCCCACAATGCACTTTCAGTTATTTTTTTATTGAGAGTAAACTTTGCACTGACACTTTCATTTACAGTATTGGCCACACATCAAACCTCTCTGGACCGACTGGGAATGTATCAAGTATAATCTGTGAGTGCAATTTCTTTTCGTGTTTTTTTTTTTTTTTTTTTTTAAATTCTGAAGTTGTTGGTTGAGGGATCAGTCAAATAGAAACATTAAATCTGAAATACAAAATGGCACTGGACCACTCCCTTGACACCATAAATCCACGTAGAAATCAAGAACCCCAAAAAAGGAAATAAGAATAATAATCATAAAAGCAGCACTCGTCATTTCCTCCACATCTTTGCCAACAGCACTGGATTAGTGCATTAACACGTTTTTTTACAGCGTGCTTGTGCAAAATAAAGATCCTCCAGCTCTTTTTCCACTGTGGACGCTGTTGCAACCGACACAAAAAACGTCGCGCAGTCCTGTAAATCAATCATCGGGATGAACCTTCACATCAGCACTTATCCAACACTTCCACGGTTTTAGTGTCAAATAGGCAGAGGAAAAAAGTTCTGTCACAATCACTCTGTAGCTCTAAGCGGAGCAAGCAATCCACAGCACTTCACTTTGAAACAAAATGCTGAAAACGCTTCACTAAAATGCACCAATGTTCTTTTGACGCCACTAAACATCTTAAGCTGTCAATTATGAGGGGGTGCTCTTTTTTGATTGCATATGTCATCCTGAATCGCGTTCATTAAGCAAAGAGAAAACAAATTGGACATATTTGCTGTTTGGCATGCCAATCACGCACAGAATGAAAACACTCCATCATTACCACCACCACCACCAGTCCAGTCCCCACGGCACTAAAGCATATCTCAACACAGCAGGCAGTGTTTAATTATCTTGTAAACGTTACAGGTGGGTGGATAAAGATCGAAAGATACAGGCCGCGCCATAACCCGACAAGTAGATCCTTATAAAAAAAGGGCTGATGACACTGAAGAAACATTCAAATCAAGTGGAGGTTTAATATTTTAAAAAATGAATTGCTTCTATAGTTTCGGAGTCATTCCTGAAAAAAACATGCTCGTTGCTTCTCTGGGGATAGAGTTAAGATAGATACATTATACTACTGTGCATCAAGACCCTCATTAGGTGTTTCCATAAAAATAATAATGAGGATTATATAATAAACGATGCTGTACTTCTTCTACTCTGTTTATTACGGTCATGTGTGACGTAGCCTACAGCGCGACCTTCTGACAACACGACGCAAACTGCTTTATTCGCTCTAAACCAGTTTAAGGAAAACGCGCCTAATTCGTATTTCCTTTCTGCGACTTTTCAAAAGTTCGCTTCAAAAGTCGCTCGACATTTTACAGAAATAACAGCTAGCGCACGGCAACGGCCAGAATGTCGCGTCCTCCGTCGTCTTTCATAAGTAACGTTCTTAAAACATGTCTAAAAAGTAGTGCCACAAATACGACTGAAACTAAAGGCACAGACCCAATGACTCTGATCTCACTTGGAAGAAATTTCAGCGCTATAGTAGGCTAATAAGAAAAGAATTCAGGAATAAAAAAAAAGGATAAATTGGAAACCCACAGTGGAAACCCACCCCACCCGATTCAATCTCTACTCGCCATCAGTAGTGGAATAAATCAAATCAAACAGACAAGTTTCAAAACATGTCAAGGGTGTGAATTCAGGGTCCGGGGTCAGCTCTCAAAGACCAGACCACCCTGACGGTTTCTACTCATTGCACAGCACGATTGCTTTGGCTCAGTTATCAGTTTTAATGTGGAAAATACGATATCTTGATACATTCTTACCTTTTAATACAAAACACTGGTTTTAAAAACATGGTTGTGACCTACGGAACGGGGGTCAGTGATGTAGAAAGATTAAAAAAATCATTTCACTGACATGCTTAACATAAATCTAGTAATGTGAAAGTGTGTAGAAAAAGTATTGACATTTTCTGTTGAGTTTTTGTAAATATGACCTCACATTTTTGTTCTGGACTTATTTTTCCTGTAAAAATTGCAGAAAACTGAAAAAAATACAATTAAAACACATAATGTAAATAAATGTGAATCGATTTCAAAGAAGTAAACAGTAGTCATGTCCAGGCGGTTTCCACCACAGGATATTTTGACAGTTTAAAGAACAGCAAATTACAAATAACTCATGGTTTTAGAAAACTTTATAGTGATAAAGTTATGAGAATAGATATGGCATCTTTTTTTATTAATTTTAACATTTTGTTTTTTCTCTGACAGAAAATTTAGGCATCACGTCAATGACTGATCAATGAAAAAGATTTCTCTTCTTTTAATTTGGATTATTTGTTCCTTATATGCTTTCTTTATAGTAAATGTGTTACATTAACCTTTTGTTAGACAATTTCATTTAAAAATAGAAATGTTTAAGTTGTGGTGAATAAAGTAAAGTCGTGTTGTGAAGTGCAACCATTTTATTCACATTTTCAAACTGAGCCAAAGCAATTGTAAAATACTAGAACATGGATGACACTTAGCAGCATGATACAATGAGCTGGAGAAGTAGAGGGATCAATCCCCTTTGACTACGAGCACCCATACTGCTGGAGTGACTTTAAACAAAGACACTGCAAACACATCTGTTCAGTTACTGAGACTGACCTCTGACCTCCCTTTTCAGAGCAACCCATAGTAATAATAATGATCATAAAATCCAGATAGGCGCGTGGTCGTCTGGTGGCTGATGCTTACTGAACAGACAGGTGTATCGTCTTTTTTTAAACAGACTACCAAAAGGAAACATCAGTAGCGGGTCGGCTCTAACGAAGCAGGCACAGTGTGCATGAAGGTCTAAAAACTAAATCAGGCCCTCTGATTGTACAGTACGCTAAACAAGCTCCGAGGTTACAGTTATCATATTTGGCTCCTGGAGCTTTGAGTTCAGTGTGTTTTGAAGGTGTGGGTCTCAGAACTCAGAGGGTGTTATGTTATAATAATAATAATAATAATAATAATAATAATAATAATATGAGGCAAGTTTGGAATTCAGCACGATCAGCACCAAAACTTCACCCTGAACAAAATGAGAAGATAAATACAGAGAATAATAAATAAAAAAGAAAACAAGAAAAAAAAAAATCATATGCAGCATTTTATGTGTATATCAGTAGCTTTTCATTGACGTACTCCGTTTTAAACACTCATTTGTTTTTAATTTAATGAAAAGTTTGTCTGTTTTTACAGCAGACAAAAAGCACTTAAAAAAAGAAACTGCGTATGACATCTTTACTGGACAAAGTCCCCAGGGCTTTATGTCCTTTCTAGATACAGTATAATACATACAGTAAACACTCCAAATCTTTCATTGAGGCATCACCACTTTTTTTTCCCCGTCAGTGCTTCGCTCTCATATTCTCCCAGTGTCTCATCTCTTTTCTCAACTCACTCTGTTCTTTTACTCGACTTTCTTCCTCCTTCTTTCTCCATCACACCAAGTGGACTTGCTCCTCCCACTCCTCAGGTGATTGATCCCCTAACTGAAGGACAAGGTCTAGTTCGCTCTCCGTGGCTGGGGCAGTGTGTGTGGGACTGCTGCTTCTCTGCTGAGAGTGTGAGCGTGGGTGTGTGTGCGCTTCGTCCAGCGACAGGTCAGCCACACACCCTGCATCCACACCCTCCTTGCAAGTCTCCAGCTCCAGAGTGCAGGGCCTCGATGATGATGTTTTCAGGCCCTCCACTCTGCCTGCAGCAGCAGCAGCAGAGCCTGGGTGGGGACTCACCAACCCCTTGTCTGCCACCGGCACTGCCGGCTCGCCCTCCAGGGGCTGCCAGATTGGGGCGGGCGTTATGTCCCTGGAGGTCTGGCTCTCCGTCTCGGTGAGCGTGTCAGGGGAGGAATCCGTCTCTGTGGTTGAGGGGGAGGGGATGAGTGCGAGGCTCTGGGGGTTGTTCTGGGGGTTAATGTTGTTATTAAACCAGGCCATGATGTTGTCCAGCAGCTGGGCACTGGCTGTAGGGTCAAGGGCCTCCAGACTCTGAGGGTCACTGGGGGTGAACGGGCCCCCCGGGGGGATCACAGGTGAAAGCAGGAGTTCCGGTTCAAGCTCTGGTGAAGGGAGGCACAACTGGACAGGGGGCCGGGGGTCTGCCTTGGGGGGGCGATCAAGCGCATAGGCAGCCAGATGCTCTGGAGTGTAAGAGCTACTGTGTTCTGGGCAAGGAGTGTAAGAGCTGTCTGGTTTTGGGGAGGCTTGGTGGTCCTGGTTGTATGAACTAGGATGGGTGGGATTTTGGGTAAGTGCACAGGAAGCGGCGTGTTCTGCCTCGGCCAAATAAGTACTGGAGTGGTAGTAGTTCTGCTCTTTGCCGTCATAGTGAGGATCTGTGATGGTGATATGGTCCAGCACGTACGGCGTGGTTAGTGTGGTCTGGTCTGGTCTATGGCTGCAGTCACTGTAGGGGGGTTCCAGGGCGTAGGGAGCAGCAAGCGCACTGTGGCTGCATGTGCGGTGTGAACACAACTGATCCTGCATGTGTGTGTCAAGGTCGTATGGAGTGGTTATGTTCCCCAGTTTCATAAGGCTGTCTCCCAGCTCCAGCAGCTCCGCACTCAGGGAGGGAGGCGGGGGAGGGAGGGTGAGGGAGTTAGAAGGAGGAGGAGGAGGGGGGGGCTGGGAGGTGGAGTCTGTCCTGTTAGGAGGGCGGGGAGGATCCAGAAGAGAAGCGGGAAACGATGAACCTCTCGCTCCCGAAGGACCGTCTGTGTTGAGAGAGTGCAAAGCAACGCCGCCCAGGTCTCCCGCAGGACCCGGTCTCCTCTCCTGTCCTCTGTCCAGAACCTGCTCCTCCATTCCTCCCTCCAGGCCTTGCTCTCTGCGGGACTCCTGCAGGGAGAGCTGGATGGCCAGCAGGATGTTGGGGTCGTCTTCATCCAGTGAGCCCAATGCTCTCCTGCGCCCCTCACTTCTCTCTGGACCTTCTGAAACACAAATACCAGTTAAACACAAGCTTCATTACCCACCGATTCCAGTCATCAGTGCTTCAGTGCGTCAACCTGACCAGATCCATGGAGATATAAATCACAATCCCATCTGCTTCTTGTTTAGCAAAGTGACAAGTCAGGCAGTCTTCACAGTTAGAGTTTGTTTGTTTAAGGACCACAGTTCCAAAGTGAAGCCAATGCAGAAGTATCTTAACGTGTAATACTACCAGACACTGGCTCCAAAAAGGCCTGGCTCCCATAGACTTACATTTAACTTCTGTCATTCATTTTATTTGGACCCTCTAAGAAGTGTTCTGGTCCATCTTTAAATGATTCCTCCATTAATATGATTTTAGGGCTAATGTCTGCCATGTCAGGCTTTGATTGACAGCTTTTCTCCTGCCAAATCATACTATTGTAGCTTCTGTTTATTGAATAAAACATATATGAATATTTACTTCCTGACAGACAGCTTGACTGTAGTTATGGTTAATAAGTTACACTAACAGGACTGTAAAATTACTTTGTTACACAAATTGATTGATTTTTGAAGTTTACAGTTTTACCGTGTCGGTAAGTTAGCCTTTAAGCATTAGTTCACCCATCACCCCTTGCACTCCTACACCTCTGCCCTTCTGTGTGAACGTGGTCACTTCTGGCTCCAAAAAGCCAATATGGCGACGGCCAAAACTCAAACTCCTGGCTTCAAAACAGCAGTCCACAAACCAATGGGTGACGTCATGGTGGCTCCATCCACCTCTACAGTATATACAGTTTATGGTCCAATTAATTGAGTTTCTAAACGCGTTTTCCCCTTGGTTCCCACAAGGTCCTGTGTTCTGGACTAGTACATATTTCTGTGAGAGAAACATTTTCCAGCTAACTGCTACTACTACACGTTAGAATAGTTTGTGTGCTGTGTCACATCCCAGTATGAAAAGTACAGCTAGCTACAGAAGCCATTTAGCACAAACTTGTGGGGTTCACCTGGTAGACCACGTCTTCTTAGTGGTCACAGAGTGTTTGTTTGATCTGCAAACTGACTGCGATTACGGTGTTCACACCTGACCAAATGTACCAAGGGGGAAAAGAAACTAGAGTTCAATTCAAAACAACTAAAGGCTGCTGGCATGAAAGCATTCTTATACTTTAGAAAAGGAGTTAAGGAGCTGGATTAGGTTTCAGTCTATAATGTAAAAGAATTTGTTGTACGTAGTAGAGGCTGACATTTGGGATTCCCACAGGATGACAGTCAATTTCACTATTCATCACATGACGGGGACAAGACAGAGAAAAAGAGAGGAGGCAATATGGGAAGTAGAATAATAATGGCTCTGTTTTTATATATAAATATGCATTTATAATATGAATCAATGTAATTTCCTTTATTTTCAATATTACGCTAATTGTACCGTTGTCTTTTTTATTGTCTCCTGCCTGCTCTGGTGGATGGTTGTTTGTCCCTTGACATTGCATGATGTGTGTGGATTGACAATGCAGCCACCAAATACTGCCATTATCAAAAACAGAGAAAACAAAAAAAAACACTGTAATAGTAGCCGTGCTCGCGGCTCGTTAAATGAATCAATAATGCGTGGTCACGTGAAGCCCCTGATATGGGTGAAGGAGTCGCCCACAAGCCTGACAGAGGACAGAGTTGGAGTTTCCACAGGCTTTTTGCGTTTAAGATACTCCACTAGGAAGCCGCTACGAGGGCAAACCCCTGTGATACCTGTTATTCAGAGTTGGAGATAACCAGTATTTCACGCAGTTACAACAACATACATGTATAATGTAACAGGAAGAGCATAGAATATCTATCTACACCTGTCTGTATTTACCACTACCAATAGTTTAAGGTGTATAAATCCCATTATCACTATAAAACTGAGTGTTAGACCTACAGACAGACAGCTGACATAAACAGTCCGGTTATAATGATCATCTGTTTATAGTTATCAATTTGACCTGCACAGATGTGATCACTATAAGTGGTTTCCACTGTATTTGGGAAGATATTTTTGCACATTTCTGTCTGACCTGTGTTGTCACTCCTCCTGCTGGCTTCTGGTGTATTGCTGCTGCTTCTGAGGTTGTGCAGACTCAGCACGTCTCCTCTGCGCCGCGGCCTGTGTCTACGACGGTACTGGATGTCAGCATAATCCTGAAAACAGTCACTCTTGTTAGCTTATTACACAGCCAAGGCCCAGCTGAAAGTCCATTTTGTATCGAGAAGCC
>JAPQRN010000003.1:3697993-3721300 GCA_037367275.1 Coranthus polyacanthus | reverse complement strand
ACACACACACACACACACACACACACACACACACACACACACACACACACACACACACACACACACACACAGTATATGTCAGAGCATGCGTACTGGGCTGTTGAGGGTATCATTACAGTCTTCATTCTATGGCCATCTGTCTGGCCTTCACAAAGACTCTCTTTTAGCTTTGCTACAGTTGGCCACTGGCTGGCCGGGCTCTGGAACATTTGAATAACGTGGCTGCCTGCCTCCCCTCCCATTTCTATGCAGTGACAGACAGGGACACCGATAGGGAAAACACACACTGACAGAGGGAGACGTACTGGCCGCACAGAGGCTGCTGCTACCAAATAATAGCAAACATTTAGTTAAGTGCTGGCTGGTCTCGTGATGCATGCGTTTGACTGGGCCTTGTGAATGTGAAGGTTTCTGAATCTCTGGAGGGGTGTGTGTGTTTGTGTGCGTGCGTGCGTGTGTGAGGGGGCTACTACAGTTAATAGGTCAGTCTGTCTGCTTGGCTCTATGTTTTGTGCACACTGGTTTACTTCCAGCTCACTTCACTCCTCTGTGTGTCTCCACTAGTCTGTCTCTCATACTAAATAAGGACAGGAAGTCAGGACATGAAGGAATTCCAGGGAGAGCAAGTCCTGCTGTTTGAATTTGGCAGCAACAGTACAATTATCAACTATTACGAAAGCTCTTTAAGCCCACATGTCATTTAGTAGTTGGGTGGAGTGAGGGTGAAGAAGCATTTCACTCCTTGTTCACTTGATACTCATCTTATATCCTTAATTAGCTTTGATCCAGGAGAGACATACAGGTATGTTGTTTTAAAAATAGTTCTGTAAATACTCCACAGGTCTACACAGATCAGGCCTACATATGATGAAATTATCAAGACTTAATGACTCATGAGCTCAAGCATCCCAAACACACATATCTTGTCTGACAACGCTGAACGATAAGAACCAAGGTCAGCCTTTGTCAGGAGTATACATATTTTATACAAAGTCAAATATTAGTGTTTTTTAGGCAGCATTGTAATTTATGACAAAAAAATAGATCAATAAACACCGAAAACAAAAAACAGTAAAAACAAACTCTTTCCTAAAGCCTAAATTAACATATTAAAATGTCATTTTCTGCCAAAAAACAAACACTAAACCAGATTATATTTAGTTTAAAACGTGCAATTTACCATTCAGCTTGATAAATTGCAGTCATATAAGGTATAAATCGGGTTAATCACAAGTAAAAGTATTAACCTGACTCATAACTTACAGTATCTGCATCAGTAGTAGCATCCCAATAAAGTGTGTTGTCCATCATGATATTAATAATTCTGACATGTGAGCATACCAGCTCCATGAGCTCAGTTGTAAACAGTCCAGCTATGAACATCTCAAGATTTTCCACTACCATCCCCGAACAATAATTTAGCATTTAAGCTTTTCTAGTCAACAACTTCAAGATCTAAACAACTACTGCTCTGTTTCTAGCGTTTTTACATTCACTCAAAGCCAAACTCAAACCCTCTTAGTGACAATACAGCTATAAAAACCGACTGTCAAGTCACAAGTTAATCAAACATCTCGAAGTATGGGTGGATGATTGCTACTGTATAAACTACTGAAGGACAAGGTCAGCTTGTTAAAAGACACATAAAACTTACATGAGAGAGCTTAAGTACGGCAGCTACATTATGAGACAGGCAACAGTCTAACTTAGTTCAATGGCACTTAATTTACCAAAATTAGCTGGGTCACTGTGTATCAGCTAAATATTCAGGTCAGACCTCGTGTGGTTATCCCTGAAGAAGTGTGTCAGCGTGAAATGGAGCACAAAACAAACACCAGCCGACTTCTGTCTGCATGTTTCTGTCCATGCGGCCCCACAGTTAAAGCTCCTTTGTTCAACACACTGACAGTCGGTGTGAATTACCGACCCAAGTGGAAAGCGAATATTAGTATAGGCTGTCCGAAATGTAGCCGATAAAACGCTATACCCAGGGCTGCGAGGGCGACGTGGGAAAACGTTAACACCCAAAGCAGCCTACCTTCCGACGCTAGCAAACCTCTCATTCAGGTTTACGTTAACGTTAGCGCGTTATGTTAGCCTAAACTCGCGAATCACAGAAGCTACCTACCCTACAGCAGGACAGCGTCAAATCTCCGCCGTTTTTACTTACACTGTTGTTCCTCTTGGTTACAAGCCGCACATTCGGAAACTTGCGTAAATCGAGGGCCATTATTTTGTTACTGTCATACGCATCCCCGGCTGCTTTTCCGCTGGACCATCTTCACCGCCACCGGACCCGGCGGGGACGATGATGCTGCTGCTCGGAGCGAAGGGGCGAGACTGACTGGACTGGATCGGTTCAGTATGTTGTTGTTGCTGCCAAAGAGGAAAGCTCATTGCGCATGCGCAACATCAACTGTCGCACGGAGGGCTCTCATGTGATTGGTCGGTGGTCTGGGTTCGCTGAGTTTGACTCATTTGCTTTATTTTGGTTGCCTTTTGTAAACCTTTAAGTGACAAAACAAGTTTGAAATATTACAATACATGAATAGAAACTTAATAATTACAGAAATGCTTACCAGGATGATTAAACAGAAAATGTATGCAACTTACTGTTTCTGTACTTGTACTTCTGGTTGGCAGTGGTGGAATGTAACCAAGTACTTTTACTGAAGTAGCCAAAAATAGCTGCCTACAGTTAGCTATAGTGCAAATTTAGGATAGTTGTACTTTAACTGAGTATTTCCAATTCATGCAGCTTTTTACTTCTACTCATGAACTCATGAAAAGTTAACATTTTAGAGGACAGCGATGCCACAAACAGAATGATGATGCAGTGCGGTAGATGATTAAACTACTAATTGAAGTAAAGAATCTGAATACTTCTTCCACCACTGCTCTTGGTCTTTGTGGGGCTGCCAACCTTTTCAAACCCACATAAGGCCTTTACCCACATGTTTGTAACCACACAGTTAAATGGTTTGAGAATATTCATCCCTGTAGCACAATTTCAATTAATATGATAAAGATGGTTTCTGATTTCAAGCTTTCTGATTTTATGCATTTAAGGTGGATCATTGCACATGTACTGCCTTAACACAATTAACGGAAGATTGGTTCAAACAAATCGACAGAAGATTAATGGTAGATACAGTGCTGCTTTTGATCTTATAGATCATGAGCTTCTTGTCAAACTGTGGATTCAAGACCTTGGCTATTAATTGGATGAAAAGTTACTTATCTAACAGACAGCAATGTGTCTTGTTTAATGGCACCTTATCTAATATGAAGTATTTACATTGTGGAATACCACGGGAGAGTTGTTTAGGTTCACTCCTTTATTCAATATTTACAAATGATCTGCCACTCTCAAGAAGAGGTCAGGCTGGTTTCTGACTGGGTTTATGAAAACAGGTTAAAATAAAAAAAAACACTCAAAAACTAAGTATGCTCTAAGTCCTCTAACAGTCCAAGAGCTGAGCATCTCACTGCAAGGGGTAGCTGTTGAGCAAGTTAAAGGAACTGAATTATTGGGTGTCATGCAAGACGATACACTTTCATGGTCATCTCATGTTAACAGTATAGTAGCCAAAACAAGTAAAGGCATTTCCATTATTAGAAAGTGTGGCTATTTCTTAACAGATATAATACTTAAACAAGTAATACAATTCTTAGTCTTATCTCAACTCGACTACTGTCCTGCAGTTTGGTCTAGTGCTTCTAAACAAGAGATTAATAAGATCCAGCTCCCTCAAAACAGAGCTGCTAGACTTGTCAGAATTCCTAGGACCGTGTGAAAGGGATGCATGTCAGACTGTCATGGATGAGGGTAGAAGAGAGACTCGCATGTAGTCTGGTTCATTTTATGAGAACAATATGTGTCTTAAGAAAACCGACATATCTACATTCTTAGTTAATACACACAAATGAAAGACATGATTATGACATGTCTTTATGAAGCGTTTCACGTTACCTTTACCTAAAAAAAATGCTTTAAACAAGACTGTTTGGGGGCCATGCTAACCTGGAACAATCTACCACATTTAAATCAGATTAGGATTGAGATCAGCTATTGTTGATAATGAAATGTTTTAATTTTTGCTCTGTGTTTTTTAGGTGGACCCCAGGAAAAATAGTTGTCACTGCGGTAATAACTAATGGGGATCCTAAGTAAGTAAATAAATAAATAAATAAAAATAAGGTGTATTAAGGTGTAATAAATGTAGACCACTCTGTCCAACTAGATGCTCTCTGTGTGGGGTTTGCATGTTATCTCTGGATCTGTGTGAGATTCCTCCTCCTTCCAAAGACACAAAGGTTTTGGTAATTGAACATTCTAAATGTAAGATGAGGATAATAAATTAATGAATAGATGTTTTGTATCCTGCTTACATGCTGCCTTGTAGGGGTCCATCTGTTCATTATTACCCTCATTAATTACCCCTTTCTTCATCAAGTCAAGTCATACTTGTACTAACTATGCCACATACCTGTCATAGCAGAAAAGAGAAGAAAACGTTCTGTAATTTGACTTTCTCTGCTGGTAAATTTTGAAAGACAGTCCGTATTTATAACATAATGCATTGTGCAGTGGTACTTATCACAAAATTGGCAAGATGCAGGCTCATTCAGAAGTTGATAGTGCATTTAAGTGGATTGTTTTTTGAAGGTTACTTAGTAACTTCACAGTATAGAAGACTGACACACACAGATGTAAAGAAGTCAACATTTATTAACAGAAAGTTATTTTTTTGAAACAAGGACCGAGGCTTTCTGAACTGGAACATGGCCTTTTGTAAAGCAATCTGTCATGTCATTTTCATGATTCAGCACTATAACTAAACAGTAACTGAACAGGAAATATGGCAGAGCATAGAACAACATAAAGTGATAAAGGGATTACTCCACTCAGATATCGGCAGCCCATTTAAACTACAGACGGCACAGATGACTGCCTTCTAAACTGAGAACAAATGCCCATTTTGCAGGCCTCACAGAGAGTCGGCTTATGTGGGTTGGTACACTTATGTTCATGGTTAGAATGTTTAGACTTCTGAGAGACTACTTCTCCATAGCAAGTCTTGCAAATTTCTCCTAACAGTCCCAGTAAGACCTGCTCCATGTCATTCTTTGCAGAGCCAAAGCGTTCGAACACACCCTTTTTGCATCGAATACATGTTTGTCCAAAGAGGCGCATGATAACTGTTCCCCGGTGTTTCTGTAGCTGGTAATGAAACAAGGCCACCACCTTACCATAACTCCAAGTCCTCTTGCAGGTTCCACACTGGAATCTGTAAAAGGTTAGAATAAAGACATCTGATGAGGCTTGATATGATGAAGAGCTTCATCATTAGCTTGTCCAGACACTACAAATGTTCTGGATTATCAAGTCAAGAGCTATGTCTGTAACCTGAATGTTTCTATAATTCAATTTATGAACTCTGATACTGGCTTTTCAGTCCAGAAGGGTCAGACTTCCTATAAGTTCCCTAATGACATCTTATCATAAATATGATCTGATCATGAATATGGGTAAAATGCTAAAATAAGTGGATTACCTGAGAGGCCTCTCTTAACCAGGATGCAGTAGCAGGTTTCACCACAGGAGGACACTGTTTAACTTCTGTACATACCTGGCCACATGGTACATAATTATATTACATCGTATGATCAATCATCTGTCACAAAGTTACAACTAGACAATTGTTATTGGTTTGATAAAAAAATATATTACTATATAGTACAGTCATAACTTGAATAATTTCCAAAGTTTACATGAAGAATTTGAACTTTTCCAAAGTTCAGTAATAACCCATTTCAACGACATATAGGTCTATTCACGAATACAATTTACAGTGTTAGAAGTTTATTAATTAAGTTTAAATGGTTTATGTATCTTGATAACTTAAGCATAAAAAAATGACACATACTTGCCGAAGGTACGGTACGGGTAAACCCTCCAGCCTCTCTTCTCTTCTTGTTTGGTAATACTGTGTGTCTGATTGTAGCTAAAGCTTAGAATCTCAGGTCCTCGAATCCTCGATGTGACCTGGAAATCGATCTCGGCGTGCCATCTTGAAGGATGTCCCAATTCCCTAAAATGCACATTGATGACCAAGGACCGAAGGCTGAGGAGGCTGGCCGTAGGAGCTTTGGGCCACCTTGTCCCGTCTACTCTCCATTGGACGCACCGGCCAGTGTCCCCATCTTCAGACTCTGCTTCTGCACCTCAGCTTTGCTGCCTTGTTCTGCTGCCTCTTAGAGGCGCGGTGTGAGTTGAGCCGCTGTTACCTGTGCAACCTGTGCCAGCACTCTCCCCTTTGTTGTGCTCCATGCTTCCCAGCGTGTGCACCCTGGGACTTGCCCCTTTCATGACATGACAGAATGTTTCAGCCACCAATAAACTCAGCAGACAGGTCAGACCTGCCATACCTCACGCCAGATGATTTTCTCTCTTGGAGCTGCAAGTCCACTTTGACCGGCTTGAAGACAAATTCAACAGAGCCACCTCCCAATCTCAAAAGACTCAATTACTCAGACAAATGGTCAAATTAATCTCATCACGTGCAGTCAGATCCGTATGTCAGTATGTGGCCGAGCTGAGGGCGGAAGCCTCCAGAGATGTCTGGCCACACCACACCTGCCTCACCTACACCCTCAAACCTGGTTAACTGCCCCTCTCCAGCCTCGAAGGATCCATTAGATCATTTTATTCGTTTCTTGGAGTAAGACTGGAGAAACCTCAACCTGCTGGCTGCCGTGTGATGAATCCTTTGCCTGAGCCACCTTCCTCCAGTTCAAGTTGTGTGCCAGTTTCAGCCCAGAAATCGCCATTCTGGGGAACCAGGCTGGCAATCTGGGTGCCTCCCACAGCAAAGCGGAGCTCCAGGAGACAGCGTCGGAACATTAGGCAGACACCAGCACCGGTTCTCCCAGTTTCTTCTGAACATCTTGTGACAGCCCCAAACACTTCCTGTTTGGCCTGTCTTGTGTGGGTGTGGCTTTAGATGACAAACAGGAAGTCATCACCTGATGGCTCACACCTGAGCTGGCTGTTCCTCAACTATATAAGCTGTTGGAATCAGTCAGTCTCTGTCTCTCCCTGATCATCTGGTTTGGTTTGACTTGCTTTGTTATATTTTTGGTTGTTTCATATTACATCTGCCACTCATCCATACACACACCACACCACTGATTATACTGATTCATACACTTTATATTGTTCCTTTACCTTTTATTGAGTTAAAATAAACATTAAGTGAAATGGTCATGTGTGGTCCTCTCCTGTTTGTCCTTCCTTTGAGCCGGGTCGTAACAGTCTGCCTTCAGTCCAGCTCAACCTCTACAGGCAGTCTAGTCATCCTCCTTCTGAACCCGGCAGTCAAAGAAAAATGGCATGTACTGATGTTTCTCAGGTGTTTCTATTATTTATGTTCCGACAAATATCATGCAGTGAAAGTCTCCTGATATACACTGGAAGAGCTAAGAAACAAAAATAAGAGTAACAGAAATATGAGTGGCAAACACAAGGTACAAAATATAACAAACGTTAACAAAAAAAAGACCATTACATACCTTGTTCCCCTTTTTACCGGGTGCTAAGCCTTCAGAATTCCTAAACTACCACGGATTTTATACTGACTGTGAATACTCAACTTCCGCTGGAAGGATGTCACATTCAACGCAGAACGTGCAAAGTAAAAGCCCACAGGAAGTCACTAACCTTGGGTAACTGACACTCCCACCAATCACGAGTGAATAATGTAACAGAGTTCACATTAAGAATGATTTCTAACAAATGACTCAAGCAAATAAAAAAATCTTCAAATTACACAATTACCAAAAAAAGGACCTTGCCATTACAATCACAAATTTACAAAATTAAAAACCACTCTGCACTTACATAACTCCTGAGCTACAGTATTATTTGAGCTATGAGATGCTGGAGAGTGAACAACTTGGTCAATCCCCAGCAACAAGATGAGCTTCTGGACTGGGTGCTCGACTTCAGGCATCTGATGGAGACACCCCCCCTTCTGGCCAAGCTTCCTATCTCCAAGGTAGACCTTGACTCTTCTTACTAGTCCGTCCTTGTCCGTGATGGTCCCTGACACTCGTTCCTATGCACCTCATCATCTTTCAACACTACAATATCTCCAACCTGAAGGTTTCTTCATGGGGTATGCCACCATGTCTGGCGAAACATCACAAGGCATTCAGAAAAGTGTCTCCATGTCCTCCAGCATCTCAAAATGAATAGCTCTAGAGGTTAGACAGTGATGTGATATGTGACCATATGTTTTGCTCTCCTTTCTTCCTTGTTTCGTGAAGAATGGGCCAAAGCAATCCATGCCACAGAAGGAAAAGGGGAGTGATGCTAGTCTGCTAGTCACGCTCAAGGGGCAGACTAACCATCCTCTGCTCCTCCGCTGGCTCCGTCTGCACGTGACACATTGATGGATGTAAGATGCCACTGCCCGGCTAATTCCCGCAATCCAGCAGCCGTTGGACCTGATTTCATTGGTGGTGAACCCCTTACCTTGATGCTTCACTCTTTCGTGGCAATGAGCAATCTTGAGTCTTCCTCCCACCCTGAGGACTCCATCTTCACTAACGAAAGCATCATGAGAGTATAACGGACTGCGAGATGGTAAAGAAATACCTTTAGAGAGTAGTTGCAACTCCTCTCGGTAAACTGTTTTCTGTAGATCTTTGATGATGCAGCATTCTGCCTGCTCTCGTTCTGTCACTGTGGTGAGACTATTAGATCTGTCTTGCTAATGTGCCTTAAGGTGCGTGCCACCGCTCGACAGGCTAGACCAAGATGAGAACTTTGTCAATCGAGTAACGAAGTTCATTTGATCTGGGGTCCTTGAGGTAAGTGCTAAAGCACTTCTGACCTCGGGATCTCCAACTGTGCGTACTGGGGTCTTGTCTGCTGGCAGCTTCATTTCCTTGTTCCATAAGAACTTGGGTCCAGTGAACCAGTTGGATGACAAAAGTTCACAGGTAGAGAGGCCCCTAGAAGTGTGGTCAACAGGATTCTTATTGCTTGAAATGTATCTCCACTGCTGAGTGGCTGAGCCAAGATGGATCTTCTGAGGCAACAAAGGTATGAAATCATCGTGCTTCATTTTTATATACCCCAAGACCACTTTAGAGTCAGTCCAAAAGCACTCTTCAATGTCAATGACTCCCAATTCCTCCTTGAGCATATTGCTCACCTTTACAAAAACAACTGCCACGGTCAATTCCAACCTTGGAATAGTTGTAACCTTAGTTGGACACGTGATTTTCCTACAATTAAGGCACAATGCATATCTCCTTCTTCGTTTTGTAATCTTATGTACGAGGTACATAGCCTTTTGTGCTGGCAAGTGAGAAATGATGCAGTTCTATCCTTGAAGTCCTTCCATATCCAGCAGGAGAATAAGTGCGGGGTATGGTGATACTATCCAGATGGGCTAACTCACGTCGCCACTGATCTCATTTTGAATGGAGCTCATCTGTGAGAGGTTCATCCCAGCCTGGGCCACGTCTACATGTCTCCTGAAGAATGATCTTGGCCCCCTAGCGGATCATAGAGGGGAGCCCACCATGGACAGAATTCCTCGACAAGTTGTCGGCTGGTCTTTTAGGCTCATGTTGAGCCTGAAACAGTCAGCTACCACAACCCATTGGATCCCAAGAGCTCTCTCAAATGGCAGGCCATCAAAGGCAAGATCCAAGTTCTTCAAGTTTGAGGCTTGATCTGAGGATGGTATAAGACCTCTCTATCATTTGACACAAACTTGTGTAAATGAAGGCCACCCAAGGTACAGAGTCCACGTGCTTGTCTAGCAAGCTGGATAGCGTCATCAGTGCTTGAAACACTAGTGAGACCATCATCTACATAGAAGTCCCTCATGACAAATTGTGAGCCTTGAGGAAAGAGTTTGGCATATCCAGGGGAGGCTGCAACAAAGAGATGCACTTTCATGCGGAACTCACTGGGCATTAGTGTGGCAAAGTGGCGGTGATAAAGATATACATTTTGTTGCCGAACAACGCCACCTGGGGAGTTTCACCCCAGGAAGTAATAACCAGTTTTTATAAGAAAAGGCTAAGGATACACATGTTCCAAAATCACCACTGGGCAAGAGACAGTGTTCAATATACAAAATTCTTTATTAACAATTATGCTAAAACAGGTTCCATGTATGCTGTCTAGAACACCAGATGTTAGATACGGGGTTAAAGAGGGGGAAAATGGGAAAATGGGCAGTGCTGGTTACCTCGGTGGACTGAAACCAATGGGGGAGGAGGAAACAAAATAATATCACCCGTGTAACTGCACACACACAAACTGAAACGTGAAGAGCCACCACCAGGGATCGGATGGCTGCCGGAGCACACAGCACCTGTCCACAAGGAGAGAGGAACAATAAAATGGCCAATCGTGCAACACACTCACACTCACACTCACGCACACCAAACAATAAACAAAATAGTAAATAACTAAATAAATGAACTTTTCAAACACAATATAACCAAAGCAAGCAAAGGGCAATACAAAATAAATCAAATTCAATTCAATCAATATTCAAAATAACAAAATTATATTAAATCATCAATAAACAAAAGCAGGGCAAATAATTTTAAAGCAGCTGCAATGACTTAGCGGTATCCCGACAGCAGAACCAGGTAATATTAAAATTAGACAGACAATACAACAGGCGATAAGACCATAAGAACTATCGAGTCAAAACAGCAGCGCCCTCCAGAGAACCATGGCAGCGAACCAGCCTCCAAATGGACCCCACTAGCGTAGCGCCACAGCAGGCCCAGCCTCGAACCCACTCCCCGGCTTCTGCCTGGTCCAAACTGCAGCACAGATCAACGATTAGCGAGGAGGTGAACAATAAGAAAGGAGGAGGGAGAACGGACAAAAGCCAACTCACCATGAGGTGCACAAACCCACACAAGGGGGCTTCCAGTGGGGCAGCCCAGTCCCCACAGCAACAGTAGTCGCCAACCTGCAGCAGAGAACAGCTGTGTCACTGCTGTGCAATATGGCAGGCTAAGCAGGAGGGAGAGCAGTGATGCGCATACCTGTACAATGAAAGGCGAGCGTGCACCATGATGGCCAGCACGCCAGACAGGGATCCGGTGCACACACAGCCACACCACAATGGCTCATCCACACCTGGACCTGCCACGCCAGTGGACAAGTGGCTCCCAAAGAGGAGAGAGAGACCGGCGGATGCGACCAGACCCGTATATAAGAGGTGGTGTGGCACCGTCTAGCAATCAGTGGGACAAAAACCACAGTGCTGCGCAAGAAGGGTCAAGGATCACCGCACATGCTACATTTGATTTAGGTCTCTTCGTTTCCACCAGAGAAATCACAAATAGTCCCGATCTCCTTCGTCCACATGGAACTGATGGACTTTCTCAATGTTGGAACATTAGTGCAACCGGATACTGTCAAAAGCAGATTAGGATTCCACCCAAGTTGTTCAACATGTCAGGCCTGGAGAGAAGATGGTAATTCAGACTGGTTCCCTTGTATCTGGCTGAGTAGTCAAACACTACACGAAGTTTATCTGGCTTCTTTGATTGTTGGATCCCATGATGGGGTATATACCACCTCTCACCTTCGCTTCCACAGCCTTCAACCTGCTCTGCATCTCACCTTTCGATGACCTCTTCCATCAACATCATGTACTGCTCCTTGTACCTTTCATCCTGTTGCAGTTTCCTTCTTAGATGGTTAAGGCGTATCATGGCCGAGTCTCTGTCGTTAGGTAGGCTCGATCTGTCCTAGAAGGGCACGAGCATTTCATAATGGCCGTGCACATTTTTCTGTATGCCCGCACCTAAGTTACTGAGAAAGGTGAGGTCATCCTGTGACACTGTCTTACTGGAGGCAGCTCTTTAACTGAGATTCTATGACAACAACGGTTTGTGCTGAATGAATAGTTTCCTTCCAATGAATGCCCCATAATACGCATATGGTTCCTCGTCTCCTCCTAGAATCTCTTGCCTCAGTGCCATGGCCCTGGAGCAGTCGTAGCCGATCAAAAGGCTATCCTTCAGTGGTGGAATTTCAGTGGCTATTTCTACAAGGTAACGCCATTTTTTAGCTGTCACACATGTGGGAATGTGGGCACAGTTCACAGGTATACCGTACAGTCCATTAAGGAAGTCTGAGAAGTGTCTGAGTCCCTTGGCATCCTTTGGTTGAATTCTTGGCCAAGTATTGACCTTCCCCCTAAATGCTCTCTGGATACTGAACAGTTGGCCAAAGCGATGATTCAGCTTATTCCAAGCATCCTGGTAAGAATCAGCATTGTCTCCAAAAAAGGTACCATCTAGAACTTTCCGTGCTGGTCCGGCAACGTACGGTTTTTGAATACTTTTGATTTTGCCCTTATATACACCACATAAAAAAATGTTTACCATACCCATGTTTGGTATCTTTATTTTCAGCACAAGTTCATCTATATGATCTCATAATTATTTTTCACTTTAAGCTACTTTATTAACAAACTCGGCCCCAAAATGCACAAAACTCATAAAATCTGATTTCAAAAATTCTATTATTTTTAACACTAAAAAACACAAACATGCTCAACAAAGCATTTTAAAATATTGAAAATGTAAATACAAGTTGCAAATATGAACATATAAAGGTAAAATTGAAATCAAATAAAATTATCAACAAATATTTACAACAGATAGCCGGTGTGGCTACAGGCATTTTATTACCAATTACCCTTTTCAAAACAGCTTATGTACACAAAGAACAACATGAGAAACTTGCATTTACAGAATTCAATATAGTGTAAATGTAACATATGAAAGGTAAAGTGTCCTCATTGTGGAGAAGTACAATTTGAAGAGGTCCAGAGTCAAATGTGCAGCATGAGGGTTCACCTGGGCTCCTGGTGGTCTGTGGGGCGCTGTCAGGGTTCTTTTCTGTTTTCCAGGGCTCCAGTCACTGGTATGGTTGAGCTTGTGTACATCTGGACCTTGTCTGACGCTTCCTCCCAAACCCTCTTCTTGTTTGGGCTTCAGAAGGTCCAGGTTGCTCATGATCACTGCACATGTACACGACAATAACACATGTTGAAGTGTATAAGACTTTATAAAGTTTAGACAGCAAGACAGCAATCAGCAAAACAAAAGCAATAAATGTTCATGAAAAGTTTCTTACCTTTCAATCATAAACGACAAAAGAGGGGTCATTGACTTCATCCTCTTCATCACTCTCTGGAAAGAAGCTCACCGTCAGCCTCTTCCATTTTATAAAATAAGTCATGGGCTTGACGGAAGTCCAGTGTGTGCCTCATCCTCTCCTAACTCCTCAGTTACTCTTCTCCTCCTCCAAAAATAAAAAAAAAATACAAAAGCTAATCTAAAACTAGTTACCAAAAAAACACTAAATCTATCTCTGTCCCTCCCTGTCAACAAAACTAGTTAGCTAAACTACACTCTCTCCATCACTCTCGTCCTCCTCCAAAAACTAATTCTAAAACTAAACTAAAACTAATTACCAGAAAAAAACACGCTAAATCTCCTATCTCTCTCCTACTCCTTCACAAAAACTCCAAATCTCTCAAAATACTGCTAAATACTGCTAAATACCACTAAATACCGCTGACTGTGTTGCTCTGTAACGCTTCTCCTTGCTCTTTCAATTTCTGTGTCTCCCTCAGTTGTCTTCTGCTTCTGTGCAGTTTAGTCCTAATTTTTTTCATCAAATGTAAAACATAATATCTCCAGTTTTACTTGGTCTATCAACTTCAAAACATGATGAGGGTGGAGTTTCAAGGTCGCACCTTTGAGTGTTGACGGCAGCGCTGCAGTTGATCTCATTTTTATGTGAAGTCGCGTGACAAAAGTCATGTGATTTGATCATGCTGGCGTGATCGTCGACCTCAGAGGGTTAGCTAATGCAGTTTTTTAGCTGAAGTGAGAACCCTTTGGTTGATAAGAGAGGTGAATGTGGCCTTCCATTCTATGAATTGTATTGGATCTCCACTGAAGATGAAGGGCTCTGGAACAAGAAGTTTGTTCAAGACCAAGCTGTGTTAAAATGCCTGAGCAAGAGAGGACATATCCATTTGAGAGGATGTCACGTCTGATGTTACAGAGACTACAGTGTTTTTAGTGTTTTTTTGGTAACATCTACCATAGGAAACATCTATGGTAGATGTTTCCTTGTTCTGCATTTTGCTTCGTCATCATAGGCCTTAAATTTGCTGCTCCTACTTCTCTTTCGGCTTGTAGATGCTCCAACTCCCTTTTGGAACCTCAAGAACCTTCCGCTGTTGATCCTCTAGCTCTCATATGGATTCTCTTTGTCTTTCTTCCTTTAACATCATCTCATACTTGGGCGCCTTCTCCATTAGGTTTGCAGCTGCATCTGCACATTTGGTGACAATAGTGGAGTGACCCTCAGATTCACCATGGCTTGTCAGGGAAGCTGCAGATCCATACACGGACTTCGTATGGTCACCCAGTCTCCCATTCTTCATCAAAATCAGCTTCATCATCTACAGATCTTGAATAAGCAATGCGCAGGATTTCTTGACTTACTGATTTGCATGTATCAACTCGTCGTCTTATATCTGTGGAAGGTGTAGCAAGATCTCAAATATGGAAATACATATTCATAATCTCTTCAGCTCATAAATGAGGGTCCAGAGCTGTTCTTCTGACATGTATGTCTCTGTATGTATGTCTTCGTCTCTTGCTTTGCATACTTGAAGCTTCCATCTCTCATACATGGAGAGAAGCCTCTTCTCCCTTTTCATGGCCTCTTCCATTCAGAGTGCGAGCATCTTTTCTGTGAGTTTTCGAATGCGTTCAGTACGTTGTTGCTGGACTTCAAGCTCACTCTGACCTTGTTTTCCTTCAACAGTTTCCTCTGGGTATAGTGTCTCAGACTCCCCCAACATTGGCCATTCGCTCTGGAGATCCTGGGCTTCCTGCTGGGATCTTGCCTTCTACTCATTGCTAACCTAGCCTTAGACATTGTCACTTAGCAGTAGTGTTTATTTACCCTTTACCCTTATTTATTTAGCATTTACACCCTTTTTTGTTTGTTTTGATTAGGTAGGTTATTTAATTTTAAGTCAGAAAAGACCCCACTTGTGGATAATATTAAACCGTTGCAATCACCTGTCGAAGTCCACAAAACACATATATAGCCAACACAAACCCATTAACATGCAAAAATAGCTCTGGATATCAAACAGTTACTGCAGCAAAAGGATTTCAGTTAGTTAAGAGTGCATGAACTACATGTGTGTCCAAACAACTTGTTGGTATAAGCATGTAGACACAAACGGCTCTAAGAATGAATACAAATACAACACATACAACCTTCCAATATAGTGCATAGTCTCCACAACATAGGCAGCTACAAACAGCGTTTTACAGCGTTTTAACTCCAGTGCAAGTAGTGGGGCTAGTGATATTCCCTCTGACACAGGGCTTCGAACCACGCCACATAACAATGTAGGGTTTTTTCTGAAGCACTGCTCCGGAGCTTGCTTCAAATCACGTGGCTGATGACGTTTGAACCACTTCACTTCACTGAATCAGCTGACTGGTTTGGTTTAATTTCAGTTTTGCTCAGTTGTGTTTAAAATGGATGAAACAGCCCAATGCGTTGCCTATCTGGTCAATACCTTTTGGGTTGATTTGATTAGCGTTGGTATTGCTTTCAGTTTGCTTTCTTATTGCTTTGAAATGGAACCAACCAGGAAGAGATTTCAAGTCTGGGAGCATTTTGAAATGGTGCTGCCAAACAAGGTAATTTGTTACAAACTTATTTTCCAACTCTTATTCATACAGAGAATAGGATAAACCACCCCTCACATCTCATTTTTAATTTGCAGGTGAAGTGTTGCTCTGACCACTCTGACCACAGATTTGCACCCACTGACTGCAAACGACTTTGAGTGTGCATCCCAGTGTATAAAGATGCTGTCACCTATTCATGTTGCCACCGTAGAGCTCTCACATGAAAAGAGAGTGTCAGGATCAAAAATAATATCCCTGATAAAAATGCTGAAGCATGCTTTGACTGAGGTGATGGCACAGAACTCAAACGAAATGGCGAAACATCTTGGCATAAATCCCTATAGAATTCTGAACGATAAACTCAGTGGAACAGAGACCACAAACTTCTTCTCATTATCATCATTACTTGATCCAAGATTTAAAACACTCGGATTCCAAAGCCCTGCAAATGCCGAGTCAGCTGTGGGCCAGTGTGCGGCATTGTTGCGGAATGTACCCCATGAAGAGGAGCCGTCATCTTCTTCAAGAGCACAGCCAGAACCAGCTGCATCTTCCCAAGGTACAAAAAACATAGAATTTGGATCAATAGATTTGCATATATTCATGTACGGACTATACTTTATGTAATTTTTCATTTTCAGTCATTGACCTGTGGAAGCTGTTGGACAGGGACGCTGAAGAAGCGAGAACATCCAGGAATGCCACTGCTGATGCCATAGTGGAGGTGCAGCGTTATCTGTCAGCCCCTCCACTTGAACGATCACAAGAGCCTCTGGTGTAATGGACAACACACAAAGTCCTATACCCAAACCTGTACCAACTGGCAAACCAGTACCTGGCAACACCAGCATCTTCTGTGCCCTGTGAGAGGGTGTTTTCTAAAGCTGGGGAAATTGTTTCAAAAGAAGAGAAACTGCCTCAAACCCTCTACTCTGGAGAAACTGTTGTTTTTAAATAAAAATGCATAAACACCCCAGTTCACCCAAGTACCTTAAGCCCATACACACCATCTGTACATAAAATATACAGAAAAATATACATACATGAACTAATAATTGACAGAATAATTAAGTCAGAATTCTGACTTTCTTCCTCACACTACTGACCTTATTTTTTCCAATGGCCCTAAAACAGTAGTATGCATGTATGTATGTGTGTATGTATATATACAAGAATTATAAATCAATTTCTTATTTTTATCTGCATATTCACCTATACTTTACCTCTACTACTATTACTAACCCTAACCTTTTTAGCAATGATTTTGGCAATGGTTTATGTATTTATTTATTTATTATTCATTATTTATTTAATGCTGGCCTGAGGAGCAAATTTGTTTTTAACATGTTGAATGACAATAAAGTGAACCTTATTATATTGGTAGGATAGAGCAAGAAGGAGCAGCAACACATGAAATGAAGTTCGCTTCAGTGTTATTTAGAAATAGATTAATCCCCAGAGGGGGAAATTCGTGTGTTCAGTAGCCAACATACATACAAGGACATACAAAAACACAGAGGCATGAAACACAGAGTAAAGGTTACCAACAATGGTAATAATAATAACAAAAGTGCACAAATACAGCAAAACTCAAGGTGCACACTTGCTAGGGTCATCAATCTTTTGCATGGCTGCAGTACAACCAACGCGCCAGCAGATGACCCCCACGTTCTTAATGAATGAAGCTTCGAGTAATGAACCACTTTTCAACACAATGGTCTAAAAGGGTTCAAAGCCTAGTGAAGCCTCGTTTGGACATCACTAAGTGGGGCTAAACAGTAATAAACACAACAGCTAGTGCTACATTACCTGTGACGGTAGCTGGAAACAGAAGCGAGACAATCAGGAAGTGGGCAGTCAGAGGCAAATAGCCAGAGGAAGCAAGAGGGGCAAAGCAGCCTCATGTAGAGTCCCCCCAGGCGGCGATAGGCTGATTAGCCCGACTGACAATATAGCAGTACTCTGGGACACTAAACTACCACAGATTTTATACTGACCGTGACTACTCAACTTCTGCTGGAAGGATGTCACAATCAGCGCAGGACGTGTATATTAAAAGCCTACAGGAAGTCACTAACCTTGGGTTATTTACAGGGGTGCCCTACCTTCGCCAGATGCCTCCAGTGGGGCTCTGTCTCCGCCTCCTGCCCGAGGAGTTCCGTCTCAGTCTTTGCCTGGTGCGTCCCGGCCGCCCGCCCGAGGGGTCTCGTCTTCGCTGCCAGCCGCCAGAGGGATTTGGGCTCTCTTTTTGGTTTTTGCTTTGTGTTTGGTTTTGGCGCCCCGGGACTGAGAGATGCTGAGATTGAAAAGTGGCCGATGGTCAGCTGCTCTTGGTACAGCGGCATATGCCGATTCTACAGCGGTCCTGTCCCATGACAACTTATTTTGGCCTATCTTGTAAGCGAGTGCCCCCTCCTGGCAGATGCAGGTAGCACACCCAGTGACTCAAACCACCTCTGAAATATTGAAAAGGGTTCATCTATAAAACACTGTTCCTGGGGTATTAGAAAATCCCATGATGTCAATGATCTGAAGAGCTGGATGACATGCTGGATCATTGTTTGTGGTAGTGGGTGAGAGGCAGCGGTCGGTGTCTTCTGGCATAAGCCGTTGGCAGTGTTCTACCGGTCAGCCGGTGCTATGCTGCTGGTCAGCCGGCATCATATATATGTATGACGTATGTTTGATATACAATTACAATTCCCTACTTAACGTTTTGCAAATCAAACAGCGTTCATGGCAGTGGTGATTTATTAAACCGAATGTACTTTACAAGGCGCCAGGGTCATTCAATAAAAAGAAACAAACAGAGCCCATTTGTCAATATGAAGCAATATCAAGCAAAAATAACCCATAATTTTAACAATGACAACACTAACAATAATAGTCAATGAAAATAATTGGATAAAATAACTAAATACTAAGGTAATATATATATATATATATATATATATTAAATGTCAGTAAAGTAGGTATGGCGAAAAAAGGGCTGTAGTCTGTGAGAAACATAAAGACGTTAGTTCCAGTTAAATTCCTAGTAAATAATGAAAAATAAAAACAGTTGTATGTGATCCAGTGTACTACAGCGTCTCTTACATGATACAGTACATTTGAACGACTGGTTCAATGGCTCGTTTCTTGATCGCTTATCGATTAGACAGCCTGGGTAGGCAGCTAGACTATGTGAGATAAATCTAGGTTAAAGTACCTTTTGTATCTATGGGCATATTTGAAATTGCGTTTCAAAATGATGTCACTAAGCAACACAAACGACCACAATGACTTCGTGCACGTTTATTCAATTCGATTATGGGATAAATTAAAATAGCCGCCATTGCTATTTTTTATGCTTTTGTGAAAAAGTGGATATTTCAAGTTAAATTTGGCACAAATTATGTGGAATATTAATAATATATTACACAAAAGGTGTGTGTTACCTGTAGATGCCGTCATGGTAAAGAAACAACAGACTCTCGCTCTGGTATCAGCTCTTATTACATGACAACTACGAGTCTGGAAAACGAACCTTAGCGTTATATACCCGACACAATGTAAAACTGACGTAAATAACTAGCTAGACATATAGCCTTAACCTGAGGTTATATACATTTCTTTCTTTCTGTCTTTAGTTATTATTTTTTGTTAGTGTGGAGAAACTGCTACAGATTGCTTGTTTTTAATATAGCTACAGTATGTGTTTGTTTGATTCAAATTAAACGGTGCTGTACAACCTTTACCACTTTTTGTATTATTTAGACTAAAAATCTCATCTCACAGTAGTTCAATCCAACAGGGGGCGGTATAATACAGCTGTTGTTGTTGTTACACAGCTCATATGATGAAGTGGACTTGATCATAGGGTCCACGATGTCCCCTTCCTCTTCTCATCCATGTCTCACACATTTTTTCATTTTTTTCATTCCACTGAACAAACCAAGCCTTGGAGACTGTATTTTTGAGGATTTATTAAAAGTGCACACAGCTGCATATGATGCACAAAGCTTGATACAAAAAAGATACAAAGGATATATTATCTGTAACAAATTAATTATTGGTCCTGATGATTAAGTCTATTATTTATCAGAAAAAAAACATTAAACCACACACACACATTTAGTCATCTATTCATCCTGACAGCAGATGCCCATAATGCAGGCTTCACAAAGGCTCTTCTCATGTGGTTTGGTCCACACTCTGGTGGAGCACGCAGATGAACCGTCATCATTATCATAATCATCTTCTCCATAGCAATTCTTACGTATTTTGCTAAACAGCCTGAACAAGGCATCTTCTACCTCTTTCTTGGAAAAGCCGCAAAACTCAAACATATCATTGTTGCACCGACGACAGGACTGTCCAAAGGGACGCATGATCACTGTCCCCCGACATTGGTCACTCCGCAGCCGGTAACGAAACAACACCACCACACGTGCAGATGGCCATGTCTTGTAGCAGGATGCACACTGGAAACTGGAAGAATAAAGACATCAGAGGAGAGTCAGTCACCAACGCACACTAGAACCTGAGGGATTATCAGGAGTCTGGAACCTGAAAGTTTTCATATTTCAGTGTGTGAAGTGTGAAACTGGCATGTCTTCTCAGAAGGTTCGGATGTCTTCTGAGTTCCCTGATGATATCTGATCAGAAGTTTCTGCTTTAACCAGGCAATAGCAGGTTCTACCACACGAGGACACTGTTTTACTTCTGCACATACCTGGTCTTATGTCACACAGTTAAACTGTTGAAAAAAGTTAAGGCCCACATTCACTCTGTATTACTTTTTTCTACCCTTAACTGTTCAGTGACTACTGTGGATGTGACCCTTATCAGACAAAAACCCTGACCTAGTAATACAACCAGGTTATACACAGACAATTCAGAGAAACACATACTGATTAAAAAAAAGTATTGAGAAAATATATATCATGAGGAAAATTACACCAAAGTCTAGTTATACCTCCATATGTTTGTTTTATGGGAACATGCAATGACAATGAAGCCATTCATTCATTCATTCATTCGTTCATTCATACAAAATATAACAGGCCTATGCAGTGACAATTGCAAAAGCTGCTGTACAACAATATATTTGTGCCAAGATATGAGTGTGTTCGTGCCAGCTAAGAAAGTTTCCAGATGCCTATTGGATATATCTATAAATCTATGTTATAAAAATGGATATTCTGTATACAATGGTTGGTTCTTATTCTCTACAGACAATAAAACTCACTCACATATTTGTGTGAGTTAACATGAGCTTCCTGATTCCACACCTGGTCCTTCCAGCATCAGAATTCTACCACAGTAGTAAAGGACTACACCACTTCCAAAACACCCATAGACATATACTGTACTTGATACAGTCAAACCACCACTGAGTTACAAAAAATCAGTTCAGTCACAAGAAATATAAGTACAAGGCTATTGCTCTAAATGTATCCAGAACTTATTTTCATCAGTTAGTGATGTTAGACTAAGAACTTAAAAGTTATCTAAGATCATTAATGACTCTTAAAACATATATTCATATATAGGCTATGATTATGATGTGGCAAGTCTATTGTTTCTATGTCTGAGTGGTTTTAAAATATGTATCTTTTGGGGCTACATTTTGAGTATATATAAAGTGACACATACTGTCCATAGGCACAGTGGCAGTAAACCTTCCAGCCTCTCCTCTTCTCCTCCTTGGTCACAGTGTCTGTCTGACTGTAGCTGAAGTTCAGAGTCCACTGGTCTCCATAGTCAGACTCAATGTCATTGTACAGCAAATCATCAAAGGTGTCCTGCCACAAGGAAGGAAGCCATTCTGTACACAGGAAGCAAAAAAATTGAGCTAAAAAATCAAGCTGATGTCTTTCAAAAATGTAGGTCTGTGTATGAAAATTTCAGCTGTTGATCTCATTTATTTGAAATCTTATCATAGGCCCACAATGTATTTTAACTGCACTGACTAGTTTGTCGATTCTAAATCAGACATGGAGCTACTTTCACTGAATATCAGTCTATTAATGTAAGTATTATCAGCAAAATATAGTTGAAGTATGAAAAGTTTAAGCAAGCATTGTGCAGTAAAATGCTTTATCAGTGTCTGCACAAGAGGAGAAAGAAATGTAGCCAAAAACAAAGGGCATGTGTGTAAAAACTAAGATTCAAAAGACTTGAAAACTTCCTGATAGAAACAAGGCCCAAGCGAAAAAGTACAAAAGTACAGCTTCAACCAAAAATAAAATAATGTCCCCTTCTATTATTTGAAATTACAGCCACAACCTTCTTCCATCTATTACGTGTAATGGTCAGAATAAACACTTCATAAACACCACAGCCTACATGACGCAGGAAATATTGCTGCAACAAAGACGTGAAAATGATCATAAACCTTCTACACTGCATCATATTGAATCAAACTCATTGCAATTCTTTAATCCTGACACAACATAGTATGTATTACCTGTCGATCTCCCCATGGTGCTTGATGATGAAAAGTGATCAAATCTTCTGGTGGACGAAACAGGCGACGTGTGACTACTGAATGTGTCTGTTGGTAACAGCCTCTCGTTTTCCAGCTGAGAGTCTGGAAAACGAAACTTAACGTCATAGTTTCAGTTTCCAGCTTGTCAAGTCGAGTCATAATATGATGTAAACAAAGCTGACTCAATATCACAAAAGTGAGCTCAATAATACATAAGGGAATTTTCTCCCGTATTTTCTGTTTTTTTAATGATCTTCATTTATTTTCATTCCTTGTGTGGAGTAAAAGCTGTAGTGTTTAAGTTATAACATAATACAAACAATAATATAAGTTTGGCTTCATTTTATTCAAGTGAATGAAAAATACAAAACTGCTCTTTACAACTTTTAGTTTCATTTACACTAAAAATCTCTCCTGTCTGACTTCAGCCAGGGACACGCATTAGTAGTTCCGTCCAGCAGGGGGCAGTATAATATCACTGTCTCTGTCCCCTTCCTCTTCTGATCCACGTCTCACACATTTTTTCAAGACTTTCCTACAAATAACTGAGTCAACATCAGGTCTGAATCATCCTGTCACAGACCCCTGGGCACAAATGTACAATGGGCCCCTCAGCAACATGGTTTAGTGTCAAGCTTCTTTTTTTTCTTCAATAGAATATATTCATACAAGGTCATTACTTTAAATTCATCCAGAAATTGTATTTCATTAGTAAGTGATCTTAGACTAAGAATTTAAAGTTTTCAAAGATCAATAATGACCCTTCAGAGATATTCATAAATAGGCTATGATTATGAAGTTTATGTTTCAGTGACTATTCAGTGTTTTGACTTGCTTTTAGTTGGATATTATTGCATGTTTACTTAATACTTTCCGAGCATGATGGAGCAGCTCATTTCAGCTTGGATACTAATGGCAGTCTAGTCTCCCCGTGTCTGCGTGGGTTCTCCCTGGGTACTCCGGTGTTACGACTGGCTCTGGGCCGCAACAAATAGGGAGACGCAGGTCGGGTTAACGTGCACAAAAGGAAAGTTTATTTA
>JAPQRN010000003.1:3669513-3697893 GCA_037367275.1 Coranthus polyacanthus | reverse complement strand
TTTCTCACCTTCCCTTCATCTCCAAAATCCTTGAGAAAATTGTTGCTTCTCAGCTCCATTCCCATCTCACCCAAAACCCCCTATTATTTGAAATTACAGCGACAACCTTCTTCTATTTATTACGTGTAATGGTCAGAATAAACACTTCATAAATACCACAGCCTTTGTGACGCAGGAAATATTGTTGCAACAAAGACGTGAAAATGATCATAAACCTTCTACACTGCATCATATTGAATCAAAATCATTGTGATTCTTTAATCCTAACACAACATAGTATGTGTTACCTGTCGATCTCCCCATGGTGCTTGATGATGAAAAGTGATCAAATCTTCTGGTGGACAAAACAGACGACGTGTGACTCCTGAATGTGTCTGTTGGTAACAGCCTCTTTGTTTATAACCCGCCACCAGCTGAGACTTGACATAGTTTCAGTTTCCAGCTTCTCAAGTCGAGTTATAATATGATGTAAACAAAGCTGACTCAATATCACAAAAGTGAGCTCAATAATACATATAAGGGAATTTTCTGTTTTTTGAGTAAAAGCTGTAGATGTTTCAGTGTTTAAGTTATAATATAATACAAACAATAAATAAAACATAACAATAAAAACCGATCAGTGATCACAGTAGCATTATATTCCCTGATTTTGTTTACCTGATAAAGTAACAGTAAAAGTGATTAACATACTGTTTTAATGTGATATTTGTCATATTCTTCAATCATTTCATGTCAGAAATCTGAAAATACATTGCTTGTAAAAATTAAAAATAAAAAAAAAAGGTTTGCTTGAGCAAGTTGAAGGCTCATTTTAAACCAAGAAAACCCCTGTGAGAACCATTGTTTTTCAGACCAGACTTGATCCTATTGAGTTACACAGGTCTTTGCTGGGATGTTCTTCCTCTTCTGTGATGACCTCTCTGAGCTGCCTGATGTTGGACCTGACCTTCCTCCACCTTGTGTTTCAAGCTACTCCTTCAGAAAGTCAGCAGCCTGCTTGTAACGACGCTTTGGGTCATTGTCGAGCTGAAATACAGCTCTTTGACCGAGCTTTAACAGGGAGGAGACCATCTTCTCCTTCAAAATGTTATAGTATGTAGTGGATCCATAATTCCATGAATGAATGTGAGCTCTCCTGTACTGGCAGCATCATGCAGCCACAAACAATGTTTGACTGTAGACACAATACACTTTTCTTATACCCCATCAGATCCAAACAAGCTGATCTTTGTTTCATCAATCCTGCATGACATGCTGCCAGAAGATAGATCTACTTCCATATTAATAATATAATAGATAAACTTCCATTAATAAGCAACTTGCACATTTAACTGTTTTCTGGATTTAAACATGATGATGTTAAATGGAAACACATAGCATATAGGCTAAATGTGTGATCGGATGTGATTTTCTCAAGTTACAATACATACAAAAATTCAGAGAAAGTCCATGTTTACAGCAATGATCTTAAAAACTGTTTTTGTTGCCCACACCATGTCAGATGAGGAAGTCAGTCTCTCTGACCTGCTACAGCCTCTGTGTTACTCAGGAAACGTTTATAACTACTGTGGGGACGTCTTTTCTGGTGTTTGTGGAACATTCAGTAAACCGCATATTTTGTCCTTGTTTTCAGTTTGAGCACCTGCTCCCCAAAATGCCCATGCACTGCCCTGCTGCCAGCAAACACCCATAATGCAGGCCTCACACAGGCTCTTCTCATGTGGTTTGGTTATCATTTTGGTAGAGCACGCAGGCGAGCCATTATCAACTTCAGAATCTTTTTCTCCATAGCAATTCTTACGAATTTTGGCAAACAGCCTGCAGACCTGGCCCACCTCTTCCTTGGGAAAACCACAGAACTCAAACACTTAATTTTTGCAATGACTGCAGCACTGTCCAAAGGGACGCATGATCACTGTCCCCCAGCCTTGCTCACTCCACAGCCAGTAACGAAACAACACCACCACACGTGCCAAAAGGGTTACCACGTCTTCTTGCAGGATGTGCACTGGAAACTGGAAGAATAAAGACATCAGAGGAAAGTCAGGGATGAAGAGCTTCACCAAGCCTGTACAGTTAGTAAAACACTACAAATCTGAGGGATTATCAGGAGCCTGTAACATGAATGTTTTCGTAAGACGTCCTCTGAGTTCCCTCATGATATCTGATAAGAAGTATTGACAAAATGCTACAGTAAGTAGAGGTCTGTTCCTGATTTAACCAGCAGATTTGACAACATCAGAACAATGTTTCACTCTTACCTGGACTTACATTTTATCATATGAGTGAACATCTGACATGAAGTTACACCAACAATGAGGAGGAGGCAGAGAAGGTGCAGTGAGACAAATGTATATCAGAGTTACATTCAAAAAATCAAACAAACAAACATCTGGTGCACTGAACTCAGAATTCTTAAACGATGTGATGTCTGCAGACAAAAAAAATCAAAAAACTATAAATGAAGCTATTAGCAGTCACAATTCACTCTCATTCACACACTATGGCATAACAGTAAAAAAGAAAACACCTCTATGTTCCTTAATGTTTCAGTGACTTTTGTGGGTGTGACTCTTACCAGACAAAAAAAAGGTGGTGATTAACACCAGGCAATACATGAGATGATTCAGAGAGACACATACTGATACTGGAAAAAAAGAAATTCTGGAAAAATATAGCTACATCATGAGGAAAATGACATCATACTCCAGTTTTACCACCTCACATTTTACCCCCAAGCAATACAACATGCAGTAAAATACCTATTACAAAAGCAGATACACATATGGATACAGTCAAACCAACATAAATAATGCTCAAAGGCTGGACTGAGCAGAAGGAATGAGGAAGTATGAAAATATCAAATCGGTATGATAAAAAAACACCTCACTCTGAGAGTTTTAGATCAAACAGCATTTCCAGAGATCAATAATGACCCTTCAACATGACAACCAAATAAACACAGGCAATCAGTTTGGCAAGTTTATCATTTGTGTTTAAATGGTTTTAAATTATCTTTAGGTTACATCTTGAGCATATATAAAGTGACACATACTTTCCATTGGTGCAGTGACAGGAAACCTTCCAGCCACTTTTCTTCTCCTCTTGGGTGACAGTATTTGTGTGAATGTAGCTGAAGTCAATAGTCCAGTGGTCTCTATAGTCCAACTGTTTGTCTTTGCAAAGCAAATCCTCAAAGATTTCCCGCCACAAGGAAGGATGCAATTTTGCACAAGAGGAGACAAGATGCAGATGAGTCAAGGTGAAAAATGTAGGTCTATGTATCCAAATACTGTAAAAAAAATACCACTCTTTGTTCATCTATTAAGTCTAATAGTCAGAATGATCACACCCATTGACCACTACAGCTTAGATGACATCGTCACAACAAAGACGTGAAACCGACTATAAGCCTTGTGCACCGCGTCGTGTGTTACCTGCCCCAAACGCCCGTGGTTTTTCCTTCTTGGTGCTTGATTTCCGTGATTTTTTCTACGTGGTGCTTGATGATCAAAAGTAATACAATCTCTCTTATCTATGATCCGCCACCTGCTGAGTTCGGAAAACGAAACTTAACATCATACTTTCAGTTTGTCACCTCAAGCTGCATCATATGTAAAAAACAAAAAAAGAAAAAGCAGACTCAATACCAGAAAACACACAATAGTAATAATAACACATGTAATATTCTCTTTAGTGGACGACTTTTTTTTTCATTTACACTAAAACTCTCGCGTGATATAATTGCCCGACTTCAGCTGGTCCAGTCGTTGAGTCCAGTAGGGGGCAGTGTAATACAGCTGGTTGATGTTACATCTCCTTATACTTGAGCTTTGAATTTGTATTCATTTTTTATATTCTAGCTAGCAGCAGGGTCTGTTAAGTATAAAAACTAAGCCTCTTTGAGCATGAGGTAATTTTTGAAAAAAATATGCCCTAATATGGGAACAATGGGTTTATTTTACTGTATAACACCAGTGTGTATCAAAGAATCAAACAGTTTATTTCAATACCTGAACATGGCTGTGCCAAAGCTTGTTAAATCTATCAAACTACAAATAAATAAACAAGTTTCAACCATAAAATCTGTAAAGATTCATATTGTTTTACAGTGATTAATGTACCTACCGTGCTTTTGTTTTCACTGGATGAAAGTGTTGACTAATGAGGACAATGGGTAGAAATAAAGAAGCATAAAGCACAAGGTGCAGGAACTCCAAAATGTACTGGCCAGTGTAGGAGGCCAACTGGATCATTGTTATTAAAATCTCTTAAAAAAAGAAGATTTTTTCAATTTTCTAGTAAATACAGGAAGAGAGAAGAAAACTGTTATAAATTAAATTGACCTCATAGTGGGTTAACTGACACATCCAGTAACACAACGAATTAATAGAGGCTTAAGATGCTCCTCTTTTCAGTCTTATTGTGAGGATTTATTGCAGGATTGTTTTAACAGACTGCATATGATTTAGTGTAAACCAGCAGCGGTGTCTCTACAAACAGCATAAATTATGAGAAAATACAGATATGTCCTAAAACGTAAGAACACTCTTCATGGTAAACAGGTGCCCCTATATCCTGCTGAGTTCTACATGCTTTGTCAGCTGGTTCTGTTTGTGTTCTGCCCACTGGTCGACCTACACTTTTTCCTTGCAGCCTGCATGTGACATTCAGGGAAAATGAAAGCCCAAATGTTGTTGGTGTAAACATGACTCTTTACTTTGGATTTGTCTGCTCCTGTCCTGATGTCCTGAACTCTCTCATAAACCTAAACTTGCAACCAACAGATGTCTTTACATATGATACATTGAACTTTTAACTAACAAACAGGTAGTCATGTTCAATAACATAGAAACCTGAAGATGTGATTCGTTGAGACACATTGAGAATCGATGTGCATTTGACTCGTTGACAGGCAAATCCTAATCATAATTTAATCAAATCATGAGGTCAGTGAAGAGTCACACCTCTATATACAGTATGTGATAAATATTGTGTTATATGTGTGATTACAGTAATAATGTGTGTTACATATTCACATTGTGCTATTTTTATCATTTTAACTTCCTGTGAAGTGCCTTTGAGTTCCCTGAAAAGTGCTCTATAAATATTATTACTAAATGAGCTTTAATGCTTTCTTTATTTAGCATACACAGTTTCAACCTTAAACACATTACTGACCTGTGAACTCCTTGTATGAGCCAAGAATGCTCCCTCCTCCCTGATTACACAGTGAAATTTAAAAGAAAGATCCAAAAGTCCAAAGGCTAAGGCTAAAACCAACCCTTTGGGTCCCTATAATGTGTGACAACTGGTAACAACCTGCTTTTTTATTCTGTAAATATAACTATATACATACTACATTAATGAAATGTAACAAATTCGTTTTTGTTGTTTGCTGTTTCACCCCTCAGCTCTAATTAATAATTCATCACTGTCTTAGCAGCATTATACCATCAAGTTGGTCTAATAACTCAGACCTTTGTTCACTTTGTGTCTTTCTGTATAACTATAGCCGATGTTACCTGAATAATCATTACTGTTATTTCATTGGTGTTAATAATAGCATCAGGAAGACAACACCTGTTGCAGGTATGCAGCGTTGTTACTCCGGCTCAGAAGACAAATCTCATTAAAATGTGCCTTACATTGATTTCTTAGGTGTAAGCTGCCAGAACGACTCAATGGCAATTATGTAACTAGCTCTCTCAATTACACACACTCACATGGTATTGTTTTACTTTGAGGGGATCATGTTTTACACTGGCTCTTTAGCTGTTAGCGAGGATCACTTCTTGCAGGATCATACAGAACTAAAAGGTGAAATATCATTATATGCTGGGTGGTAATGGGAATGTTAAGTGACGTCTCATTGGCAGGACAGTCTGTATACACACACACTCTGCACACTGCACACCGTGTGCAGCATTAAAATGGACACGAGTGTGCACCTTTTCCTCCCGGCACAGTGGTGTAAAGATGACCTCAAAGCCCGAGGCTCCAGAGAGTCACCTTATACTCAGGTGTGACATTACAGCGTGAGAAAAGCATGCTGGGAAGGCTCACAGAGACACAGGCTGTAGACAGATGGTAGACAAAGAAATAAAGAGAGATGAGACAACAGGCCACTCTCTTTATTACTTAACAGTACTCAAACAAATCTATGTTGATCTATGTTAAAAGGTTGCTTTAATATACTTAAGGATAAAAAGCTATTCAAGTGCTAGTTGTGGACATATGCCAAGTGAATTTAAGGAAAGGAAAATATTCCCTCAAGTTGTAAAGAAAGAACATATGTGGCTTTAAACTATTTCCAGAGTGGTCTGAAAAAGACATGTCATCATGTCCCTCATATAAACCAATCTTTACTTGAAAAAAAATGGTTCCATACATACATAGAGGGATGACTGCTTTAACATATATTATAATGCACTCAGGTGCCTCTTTATTATGCCATATCTAAAACCAGTGGTGTCTAAAACATGCAAAACCTTCACAAAACTATGATTCAGAATCACTGTGGAGGCTGCAGTTGTTGGTACTGTTGAACTTAACTTTGTTATACTGAGGATGGTCTCTAATATATTTTCCACTCTCTCTGATATAAATAGGATGGACACAACATATAATCTTCATGAAGGTGTATTAATTGTAGGCCTGTTTGTTTAGACTGCATATGTTTTGGAACAGTAGGTCTAATAATCTGGCAAAAGAGTGTATATATAGTGCTGACTGAATTTAATAAATTATATTTTCATTGTCATTGTGAATTGAAACACAAAAGACTGACTCAATTGCAATAAATAAGAAAAATGTGCATGTCATGCATTCACACTCATATGCATACGAACATGGAGCCCTGTTAGCTACTAGCTAACAGGATGGGATGATATTATTGGGATGATATCTGGAAGCTGGTCGCTGTTTAATGCTGGTTAGTAACTGTTTGATTGCTTATTTCTTGGCACTTCTTAGCTTACTACTTTCTCATAAATGGGTGTCTGTGACTGCTGCAGTCTTTTTTAACTGATTTTCGTCAGACATTTATCTGCAAGAGGTCTGATTTTTGCCATCACCTGTCATTAGCCTAGCCTGATTTGTTTTTAGCCTGGTGGCTAGACTAGCCTTGTCGACCTTTTTGATCTTTTTACAAGATTTTAAGCAATTGTATATTACTTGGATCTTAAATACCTGAGCACAGACACTTTTCTTTGACATGGCGCTACGCACCTCTCCACCTGAAAATTATTGAGCTGGAAAAAAGCATATCCACTCTTTACCAAACTAAAGACGACAAGCAACTTCTTGATACTCTGGCCACCTTTGGTCCTGCTGGTGCTGTCGCTGCTGAAGTGCTTGACTCTACGAGCCACGATGCCCCTCTTCATTGTCACCTCTGCCCCACCATGAAATACCCTGGGCCGGCAGAAGGGCTTCGGTCATTCCACCAGATCCTGAACGTGTGCGTATCATGCCGACCGGGTCCCGTGGAATAGCTGCTGGCTCCATCACAACTGGTATGCCATCTAACTCTTCAACGGTGGTTACAGGAGATTCCATAGTCTGTAACCTCAGGATGAAGACAGTGAAAATGTAATGCTTTCGCAGTGTGAAGGTTCAGGAGATAGCTAAAAAGATTCCAGAAATTATAATGGACCTTCCAACGCTGGAACAGATTATAGTCCATGTGGGAACACATGACATCCCAAGGCATCAATCTGAATTACTTAAACAGGATTTTGTGCGCCTGCTGGAGGTCCTGGATGCACAGAGCTGTCGTGCCTACATCTCAGGCCCAATTCCCACTCTCGGCCGAGAGGTGGGTCGCTTCAGTCGCCTGTTGAGTCTACACACCTGGCTGTTATTGGCTTGCAATAGCTATTGACAATTTTTATTTACTTTGGGGGCAAAGAGAGCTTTACCATAGGGATGGCCTTCACCCAAGCAAAACTGCCTCTTGCATGCTATCAGTAAATTTATCTTACTGTTTAAAACATTTACCAGCCCCTATCCTTCCACACGCTCCCGCACATTTCAGGTCAGTTACATTGGGTGACCGGTCCTGCAGTATCTGATGTCCTCTGGGACTGAGCCCCTATCATTTAAGTTCCATTAACTCAATTTCTGTATACGCACAGACACGAGTCTGCTAATATTGCTTCTTATTCTGTCCCCCCACACTCCATCACACTCTATGTGAACTTAGTTATTAACACTAAAATTGTAGATTGTGTGTTTGACTTCCCTCCGCATGTGTCACCAATTTCGGTACACTATACAGCAAGGCTGTCCAAAAACGGGTACTGTTAGGCACAGGGGAAATCCGAATGGTTTAATCTCTATAAAGACTGAGCCTGTCTGCAATATCAATAAATAATTTTTAGACATGTCAGTTTTAAACTCCACTTTTAATCAATTTGATTAAAAAAAAGGGGGTTCAGGTTTTAGTCACTTAAATGTCAGGAGTCTAATTCAGAATGGAAAACTGATCAGTTAAAAATCCCTGTTACACATACAGATCCTGATATTTTAGTTTTATCTGAAACTTGGCTTAGAAGTACCATGAGTGACACTGAGGTGGCTCTGGTTGGTTATAACCTTTTTAGATCTGACAGGTGTTCAAGGGGTGGAGAGGTAGCTATATATGCAAAGACTTGTTTAACTTGCACTGTACTTAAAGCTGTCACACTAGCAAAAGGTTGTGAATTCTCAGCCTTGAAAGTGTGTATTTCATAAAATAATAATCTAATTGTGGTTGTATTGTATAGACCTCCCATTGCTTCCTCCTCCTTTTTTGATCAGTTTGTTGATCTTTTAGTTCCTTATATAGACTCTGAGGTGATTGTGCTGGGTGATTTTAACTTAAACTGGTTAAGTCCTCTCTCTGATCATTTGAAGGAAGTCTGTGGAAATTAACCTTTCACAGATAATTACTGACCCTACTAGGCCAAATTTAAAGGACCCCTCCAGATCTTCATTAATTGATGTAATCCTAACTAGTCAGATGGCTAAAATCACTAAGTCAGGGGTTTGTTTTTGAGCCTGGTTTTAGTGATCATTGTCCGATAGCCTTATAAGGAGTACCAAATTTAAAAAGATTGGCTCACGTATGATTTCGAGACACAATCTTGATGTGTTCTTTGATGATAAAGCATTTCTACGAGACATAGACTTAGCCTTAGACCATTTCTGTAAATAGTTTAATGCCATAGTAGATAAATATGCACCATTTAAGAATTACAGGGTGAAAAATAGATCAGCTCCCTGGTTCTCAGCAGAGCTTTCATCCTTGCTAAAGACGAGAAATGCAGCATGGACTCTCACCAGGCGTACTGGAAATACAGGACACTGGCTGGCATTTAGGTACATTTTGGAAAGCAGTAAATTCTCTTAATCAAAAATCATCCTTCTCAGTTCCTTCTCTCACCACAACCAATGGATGTGTAGTATCAGACCATACTGACATCTGTATAGCTTTCAATAATCATTTTGCATCTGCGGGCAACTTGTTTGACAGAAAGTACAGAGGTCCCCCTCTGTCTGCTTTAGAGTCAGATGTCAATACAATACGAAGGCCTTGCACTTCCACTGCATTGCAGAAAGATTATTGTTGAGGAAACTTTTTTTTATCAGTTTTAGATTATGGTGACATTTTCTACATGCATGCTAAGGCTACAATTCTCAAGCCACTAGATGCGGTTTATCACTCAGCCCCAAGGTTTATTACTGGTGATAACTATCGTACCCATCATTGTGAGTTGTACTTTAAAGTTGGGTGGTCCTCTCTCTTTGTAAGGCATAATAAACACTGGATTTTATTTATTAATAAAGCACCTCAATATATCACGTCATTACTTTCTCTCAACACAGGCACCCATAGAACAAATGGTCAAATGATTTTATTATGCTGCAAATGCCACCTGTTTCCTCTGATTTCAGTAAATCTAGTTTTACTCATTGGGCACCTGTGACATGGAGAAAATGCTTAAGATCACATCATTTGTATCTCTAGGGCAATTTAAAGTTTTAATATTATCATGTTTTACTAACAATTGTTCATGTTTTTAACTACTTTCTGTAATTTATATTTTAATTGGTTTTATTATTACTGAATCTGCCCTTATTGTTTTGCTTACCAGCACTGGTTACAGATGTTCGGAATGTAATTTCTTCTCAATTTTTCTTTGTGTGTTTTCTTGGCTAAATTGCAAATGAGGCCTTCACCTCAATATATTCTGAGTTAAAATAAAGTAAAAATAAAGGTTATAATAATCTAGCTATCTATCCAGTGTTGCAAAAAATGGAGATTGATAATACAAGTTGCTAAACATGGAGTTAAACCGTTTGTTATATGTAACTGACTATTATTAGGTTACAGCCATGGAAAAAATTAAGAGACCGCTTCAAATATCCAAACTTAACCTGTTTGAAAACCTCTGGAATGTGATCAAGAAGAAGATGGATGGTCACAAGCCATCAAACATTGCTGTGCTGTATTTTGACACCAGGAGTGACATAAAGCATCCAACAATAATGTGAAAGACTCGTGGAGAGCATGCCAAAGCTGTGATCAAAAATCAACATTATATTGAATATTCTAAATAATATTTAATAACATTGAAAACAAATGTTGAATTCTGACCTCTTATAACATTAGTATTATGATGTTTAAAACAAAAACACTTCATATTTGAGGCCTGAAAACATTGCATCTTTCTTTTCTTTTTTTTGTGTTTTAGGGTTAGTTGTATTTTCTGCAAATAAATGCTCTAAATGACAATATTTCTATTTTGAAAAATGTTGTCAGTAATTTCTAGAATAAATAAAACCGTTCATTTTACTCAAACACATCACTACAAATAGTAAAACCAGTGGTCTCTTAATTTTTTTTTCACGGCTGTATATTTAAGGTTATCTAACTTTAAGATTTTGCTAACACATTTAGCTCCAGTGATGGTGTAGCTAATGTTACAAGCTAATGAGATGTCAATCAAAACATGATCTACCACATTTAGATAGTCTTAAGAAAGGGTCTAAAGAGCAAAATTCAAAACTTGCTTTCTAGTAATAATAACCAATAAACAAATAAATACATGATATGCTGCAAGCAATTGCCGTTAACCCTTACATGCTGTTCATTTTCTATACCTTCACAGTATGCTGTGGCCAATTTTGATCTAGCCCAAGAATCCCCTCAAAATAAGTGTCTATACCAAATTAACCACAGATATTATTTAGAATGTATAGCCTATCTGACATGAATAAATGAGGAATTTATTCTTAATTCATGTTTCAGAGAGCACAGAGAGTGTATATTTTAGGGTTTTTTTTAATATACAGTAAACTGAGAGAATCTTTACTCTGGCCCACACTCAAGCATAGTATCATTATCACTGGATGCAACCCTCTGTAAAATGGAAAAATAGAAGAGGAAGTCTCTTCTTAGCTACTGTAGAAAGATGGTGGCACAACATTGTGGACTCAATGAAGGACCACCTGCTCCCTTTGTAGATATGAATGTGTTGCTCTAAGGTACGCAAAACAGAACAATTCTCATTTTCACATGTGTATACATTAATGAAAACATAATTCAGAATGTTATATTCCATTTCTGCAATTAGATTCTTCTAAATTAACCTTTAACCTTAAAATCATAAATGCATTTTTACTATTTCAAGCCAGATTTCCAGAGGCTTTAAATATAAATCATCCTGCTTGCCAGTCAAACAATACCAATCAACCACTACAGCTCCAACAAGTGGCACAGCACCTTATTTACACTTTGCATTTCATGTCACTCAGACTAACCTGTATACCTGCAGTGTATGATCTCAATATGCAAATATTGAGCACACACATCTTCAATATATGCAGTCAAATCAATAAAGCTGCTGCTTGGACTCATGCCTGGGCCTGTGTACCTGATCAGGGCTGCCAGGTGACTCAGAGAGGGAGCAGGAGGGAGAGAAAGGAGAGAGAGTTATTGTGAGATAGATAGAGGGAGAGAGAGGCAGGGCGTGGTACAACGCCTTGAGCACATTCCTTGAAGCAGCCGCGCCCTCCACTTCAGTGTCTGTATACCTGCTAGTGTTTGTTATTAAAGAATGTTCATGTAAGCAGACACTTGTGCTACTTTCTCCCTTGGTACTCGTATACCTTTCATTAGATATCATTACACAAACACACACACAGTACTGAGTTGTTTTTGTGCACAAAGTTTAGAGTCTAAATGCAGCACACGCACAGTCAGCTCTCATTTCATATCTCTGTCTGGCTGAGAGTTGCACATTTGCATGAATTGAAACAGGCAGAGCTGATAACTACAAGTCCTACTTTGTTTGTGTGTGAGAGTGTATGAGGTGGGTAAATGAACACGGGTACTCAGGCAGACATTTAAACAGGAGACACACCCATAGGAGCAGGGCTCAGCACACAACCATACTCATAAGTGTGCGGATATCAGAGGCTATGAAACAAGGTGTGTTCTGTGTGATAGACACATCTCAGGACAAAGGACAGCCCATATAAAGCACACACAGTGATGGTATACTTGTACCTGTATTACGCCTTGTGCTAATGTCACTATCGCTGACATGTTTGTGAGTAAGTAAATAACACGCAGTGGAAGAAAGGCTGTGAGGAAACACATGCCAGTACCGAACCTCAAGAATTATTCTTTATGCTACACAATCGATACGTAATGGAAATGATCTGTGTTATCTTTACCATTCTGCCCAAAAGTGCATGAACATCTGCTAAAATCACCAACACTATGAATCAATCAATATGATAGGTATTGATGCTTAATTGTCTGTAATCTTTTTTTTGCTTTTTGTTTCTGTTACTAACCTGTTAAAGTATACATGTTTGTTCATTGTTAATCTTTTTGCTTCTTTGTTGTACTTTTAGTCTTCATAACCACAAACAAGGTCGGTAAATTAATCACAGCTACAAATCCTATATACACTGCACTGGTTGCATTTTGTTTAAATGTGACAGTGTCTATATCATATATTGTCCCTGTCAAATAAACGATGATAAAGAAATGATACCCTGAAAGCAAGTTAATTTACATCCTATTTTCAAGACTAATCTACTGTATTTATGTAATATGGTTTTGTACTGTAGTTATCAATGTGCTGGTCGAGTTTGAAGACATAAATGTATGAGCGTAGGTTTCATTTGAACACTGGAGGGCACAACAAGCTGGGGTCTGGGGTTCCTCCCCCAGGAAATTTGAGCAGCATTTCCTGCATTCTGGTGCATTTTTGATGATTTTTATTCATGTTCTAAACTTTCTGTACATTCAGATCACATGACACATACAGTATGTGTTTTGGGATGATTTTAGGAATACTGAAGCTGAATGACAACTACAATAGACGTACAACACATTTTGACCAGAACTGATTGAAACACTGATCAAATCTGTTAGAGAATTGTTAAAAGTTTGCTTAAAAAGATTCAGTATTTGCATTCTCAAATTTCCTATTCATATCCTGGAAGTAAATAAAGAATGCTGAAGAAAAAGACCCATTATTGTGTGTATATATATATGAATAATGGAGTGTTTTAAATAAAAGCAGTCTACTTCTTTAATGTTTTTTGGGGGACAAATGCACTAAATATTGATTGGAACAAAACTATATGCAAAAGTGACATTATAGTCACAATACAGTATGCTTTTGAAATGGGGTTATTTATATTGGATCATCCAAGATAAACTGCAACATGGGAGCTACTTAACCTGCATTTCATAACCTAAACAGTCTTCTCACCTAAATCCAGCTCCTGTCTGGACGACCTGAGTGCAGCCTGCAGCAAAGAGGCTGACTTTCAAGGATTCATCTAGAAAAGGGAACTGTGGGAGTATGCTGATTCAGCGTGACTGTATTGCTTTAGGGAAAAACCGCAGGTGATTTATTTGCACACTGTTTTAGAGGCAAGTGGTCTCCAAAGAAACTCCTTTGCCTAAACCTTTTCGCCAGACAATGCCAGTCTTCCCTGACTGCACTGCATTTGAACCACTAAAGCAGAGCTGCCCAAAAAGCTGCCAACTGTATTTGTCCAAGTTTAACTTCAAGTTGAAGGAGTTTACAGTGAAAGTTTGCATCTTTTCCCTTGTTTTCATGTAGGCTAATTAAAACTGCTGCCTTGGCATCCGGATCAGTACGTTTGAAATATGCCACTGGGAGTGAACTTCCAATGGTGTTGTGTTCCCAGTGATCAACGGGGCCTGGGAGGAGTCTCACCGGTGGGAAAGCCCGGCCCTGCCTAACAGGAGTCGCCTCGTTCCTTCCTCATTCACCGCGCTGCCTTGCTGTGTTGTGTTGGGTTGTGTTTTGTCGTCCTGCTGGCGGCGGCTCGCTCTGGAGTTTCACGTACAGCGCTACCCGTCCGGGGCCTGGTGTCCATCTTCGTTCGCTGGCTGGTTGGTTGGTTGGCTGTCCGGCAACTGGAAGGTGCACACCGAGGGGAGGGGAGGGGGGGCTTTGGGTGGAGTTCTTTACCCGAGACGAGGAATGTGACGCACCGGCGGAAGCAGACGCACTTTACGGCGGGTTTCAGCGGAGAGAGAGACGGTACAAAGAGGAGAGAGAAGACAAGTCCTGCAACAGAGTTAGGAGGTACGAACTGGGACACTGCAAAGTGAATAGAAAGAAACCACACAGGTCCCATTCTATTCTATTCTATTCTATTCTATTCTATTCTATTCTATTCTATTCTATAGTGTTTTATTCCATTTTCCATTACAGCAGGACAATGGAAAAATAGAAATGTGTATTCATCTGTTTTATTGCACCTCTATCTGTTTACTGTTCTAGTCATTGATACTTTTTGTGTTTCATTTTCTTAAAGTGTGTTTCTGCTTTAAATATTCTATTCTATTTTGTTCTATTCTATAGTGTTTTATTCCCTCTTTAATAATGTATTTTTTGATTTTCAATATACATGTCTATTTATTGGTTTGTTTTATTGCACTTCTTCCTCTATTCTGTTCTATTCATGTTCTGGTTATTCTGCTAAAATGGATTCTGCTGTAACTCAGCGGTTCTCTTGTATTGATGCTTCTATTAAAGTGTGTCCTCCTGCTGCAACTTTTCTATTCTCTGCTATAACCCATTCTAGGAGCTATTCTGGGAATGAAAAAAATGAAATTCTGGTTACTTTCCTCAACAGCTACCTGGCATTTATAGAGGATTAAGTCATCCAGGTAGCTGTTACTGAGCGTTGCAAAACCTGAACAGTATTGTTATTGTAGTCTAAGCACACAGGGAGAAGGGCTCCATGTTGGCTGGCTCTGACAAATACTGCTCGCGGCCCTCTTCACAGTCCTTTAAAGAGAGAAAATTGACTGTTTAGGGGCAAAACAACATGGTTACAGAAAACAGACTGTGTACAACTTCATTCTGGGGACCATAACTCTTGAAAAGGGACACTTTTACAAGCGTAATGCCTTGGTTGCACAGTGGTATGCATTGAGTTGCAGGACATTGTTATTATGCTAACTTCAGAAGCCTGTCATTTGAAGATCACAGGTGAGATAATGCACAGTCTCTTCCGTCTCTTCATACAGACTGTGTTGAGTAAGTTGGACTCATATACATCTATAGACTTTGCCCTATAGCCTAAGGAATATACATTAGGGTTGCATGCAGTTTTGACCTAAACAACCAACGTTTTATACTAACTTTACCTTTAGAGAATTTCCTTCCATTCGGCGTGAGTCACCGGGTAGGAATATATTCCAACATGTGGTTATAATTTGAGGGGAAAAAAAGTCTGTAGTGCCAGCTCTTTGTGGTACATCAGTGCATGTGTGTTTCCTATTATAGATTTTATGTTGTCACATCAGCTATATGTCAAACGCTGCATCTCATTCATTGCTTTGTTTACACTGAATGTAGTAAAAGCAGTCATTGTCAGTTTGTTACAGAAGTATGTGCGATTCTAACGTTTTGGTGGGGTTAAGAGAAACCAAAGTAGAAACTTTCTTTTATTTTCATTGTTGGGTTTTCCACTCAAGCATGCCGCAGACATTAAGGTTCTTGGAACAGATGACGAGGACCTCAGTGGACCTGTTTTTCTAGCTTTGAGAAACCTAGAAAAAAAAGGGAGGTTACATGCTGCTGGGTGTTCTCACATAGAGTATACATTCACCTGACCTTGAGATTAGGTCTTTTGTGCGCCATTCAATGGTCACGCTGAGGTGTGATGATATACAGAGACAAGTTGTGCTCTGTGTTTGCTCTTATCTGTGTTATTAATCTGACAAAGTAGCACTGAAAGGTCCTGACAGCAGGAGCATCAGGAGGAGAATACAGGCTCGTCCCTCCAAACCTGTTTTCTGGTATTTCTGTTCTCATTCTATTCACGCTGAATTATCACACAAAAACGAATCGACCAGAGAGGTATGTCGGATCAATCGGTGTTTGTTTAGTGAGGTGTGTTCAGATCCATGTGTGTGTGAGAGTCAACGACTGAAGAAAGTAGTATTTGAACTTTGTGCTTGATAGTTTGTGTCTCCTCAGGACTGTGGTGGAATATAACTAAATTCTTTTACCCAAGTACTGCATTTAAGTACCATTTTGTGGTTCTTCAGTTGAGTATTTCTATTTTCTGCTGCTTTATACTTCTACTACATTACATTTTGGAGGCAAATGTACTTTTTACTCCACTTAACTTGAGTTACTAGTTACTTTTTAGGCTCATATTCATATTATACATCTTATTAATAGAAAACAAAAATCAACAAAAACGTATGACGTATTAGTTTAGATTAAGCTACCCCACAGTATATAAAGTAACTAGTACCTTTCATAGATTCATAGTTTCATTCAGTTTAACAAACTGTTAAATAATCATAAATCCTGGATCCTGGAGCCTAAGTCTGACAGTGACTCGGGTAACTCTCAAACAGAGGGTTCTCAATCACAGGTGGTACCTCATATCACTGAAATCTTCTCACCGTGAGGGAAAGGAGACTCATCTGAACGTGCTGATATAGATTTTATGTCGGTTTAGTGGAAACTGTGGGAAAGGCATTGTGTAAAAAAGTGGATTTCTGGATTTCAACAGAAACGTCTGCTCTGATTTATTATTGGGTTTAATGGGGCAGTTAGATGGAACTCCTGTCATTTTGAGGCTCATAGTTAAAATTCTGTAAGTCACTGGGCTTCGGGAGTCACACTGTATGAAAGAGCACACATGTGGCTACATTTGTGGTAAATATGGTGAACTGGTTGTAAATGGTCTCAGAGTAATAGCACTTTTAAAAGAAAAGTTTAACATTTTTCCAAGAGCCTCTCTCCACTCTAGCGACGACGTCATTCACTCTTAGGCTTCCATGAAAAATCAGGAAAAAACATAAAACTTAAACTGTGATTTCGTAAACACTCTAATAGATATCAGCCCAATAAAGTCTGAAGTCTTGTGAACTATTTAAAGTTTCAACCATCTTTCCATGTTAAAGCATGATGCAGTAATGTGGGGTGTGAATTTGATCATTCCCACAATCTCTTCCCATTGGAAATGAATGAGAAACTTTTTGCAGTTATTTTTTTCTTTTAGATGTTTTTTTTATCCCAGATGCTTGAGAACAAGATGGTTCATTGGAGAGTGATTTCCTGTTTCAGTGTCACATGGTTTCTCCACTGTCCTACCCCTAGCAGCAGATCATGTTCCATTCCTTCCAATAGGAGAAGTGAACGTGGTTTACAGATTTCCACCGATTCTTTGGTCCCAAACTCATCAATGTAAATATTGGACCCATTTTTCAAAAGCCACGTATCTTCTGAAAATGCTGACCTTAAAATGACAGACCTGTCTTTGTCTCAGCAACGAACTCTCGTGAGATCTGGCAACACAAATCTCATCTAAAGGAGCAAAATAAAGATGATAATAAAATGATGTTACCAATAAAAAAGTGTATTAGTATTTTATTTAGACCGTATCAATATACTTTCATCCACCCACACAATATTCTGAACCCTTCTGACCACGCCCACTTAGGAGACAGGAAGTGAAGCATGTACTTTAAAGCATCCATAATTATACTCTAGTGATATGTATCTTTCAGAAATTAGTCATTCTGTATTTTTAGTTTTGGTACTTCAAGTATATTTTGATGCTCATGCTTTTGTACTTTAACCTAAGTAAGGGTTTGAATGCAGCACTTTACTTCAAACATTTCAACATTGTGGTATTACAACTTTTATCTGAGTAAAATATGTGTGTACTTTCTCTGCCACTGCTGCAGGTTTATGTCTTCAATTCACATGTTGAAAAAGATAGAGATCTTCCCTCTCTCAGCTCTTTTTCTGCCCCTCTTCTCATGTCAGCGTTGAGGCAGGAATGCTGAGAATGAGCCATTCACACGCTTAGTGAGCAAACATCGGGCACATCTAATATATTGAGTTTATTATCCTCGAGTAGCTGCCATTGGTTGGTTGCTGCCTACATGCGTTCCGCCTGTGGCAGTCTAGTGTTTCAAACCGGCTTTGTTTAACATACATTTAGGGAAGGCGCGTTCTTGTGTAGGCAATGGAAAGCTTTATAACCAAGAGAAAAGAGAGCAATCCATATCATCATCATCCTCATGTGTCACTTCCAGCAGTTTAATGCTTACTGTAGTTGCTATAACAACAAACAAAGCAGCAATATTTGTTTGAATATCCGACCAGTCAGTGAGCCAGGTGAGGCGGAGGAAGCCTGTCATGCTTCTTCTGTTGTGTTCGTCTTCTTCTGTTGCTTCAGGGGTCAGGAGTGTGAATAAGAAACCCCACCACCCCCAGCACTCTGTGAAGTGCTACAATGAGTCTTGAGTCACCCACTTGGCTCATATTCGCCTCAGGGTCGACTTGCAAATGCTTGACGTTGTTGCTTAATAAGGTCGACGGTTTCTTGTAACTAAAAGACAAAAAAAACATCAGTCGCTCTTTTTGTTTTTTGAAACTGAAATGCACTTGCACCCGTGTTTGGCTGTCTTACGTGTTTTCTGAGGTTTCCTAAGGTTTAATTGGTGTGACGAGCCCAAGCAAGTGCTCATGTTCTCAGTTTATGACGGTTATCAAAACTCCTCAGGTATGTGTTCCGCTGCTGCCTCAGCACAATTCAGTTACATCCAGGTCTCGCTCCAGGCTCATACATTTCATTAAAATAGAAAAAAAGAAATTGAAATAGATCAAAGTTCTTACGATTCTTTCACATTAGGTAGTGGTGGAACAAGTACTAATACCACATTGTGAAAATACTCCACCACAAATAAAAGTTTGCATTCAAAGTTTGCATTACAGACATACTTAAGTAGAAGTATGTAGGTATTGTCTACAAAGTGTACTTAAAGTGTGACAAGTCAAAGTAGCCATTGTACAGTAAAACGGTCCCTTTTGGATTCATGTTACTGTTACATTCATGTGTACGTTGCATTTCAACTGTTGGTGGATTATTTTAAAGACTGACAGGTTTATCAGTCGATATCAACCCTTGAAAAAAAGAAATCAGTAATTGGATGACTATTGAAATGATCATCCAAGTCAAAGTAATAAATACCTCATTAAATAAGTACAGAAATCTCGACCACTGAGCATAGCACTGAAACTAACGTATCACAAAATCTGGATCTTAATATAAAAAAAAAAATCTATGTGATTCTAGTTGCAATTTTATTTTTTAAGTTATTATTTTCCCTCAAAGTCAGTTAGTCCAGTTTCAAAGCCTAATATTAACTGTCAGCCAAGTTCTGCTCATACTCATAGTAGGTCAAACTGTTGGCTGATTAATCATCTATTTCACATTTTATTCTTGTAGATGTTTAATGTTGGACTCATTTTAATAGTTTTCTATAATATTTTGTCATTTAATCTACATCAAAGCATTACATTCTATAAGATCATCATATGTTATATGTATCTGTAAAGAGTCAACATTTAATGAGCAGAGAAAAACTGGCCTGTTTTCAGGCCTGCCTTGTGACAAAAATTACAGTGAAGACAAGAATGTTTTTAAAGAGTTTATTCAGTTTTTACTCTTACATAATTGTCCAATTTTTTTAGGTTCAAATTGGACCCGGCCTAAGAATCCTCTCAAAATAAGTATCTATACCAAAGTTTGAACCACAGATCTATTTAAAATGTAGAAATAGTCCATATCTGACATTAATAAATAGGTAGTAATCCTTAATGAATGTTTGAGAGAACAGAGAGTGTGTTTGTAGGTTTTACACGACTCCTTTATGGAGAAAAAGCATCTACTATCACATAATATCATGTCTTATTTTTAACTAAGGCATAAAAACATAACAGCCATGATGATTTAAATGTATTTTATTGAAACTGAAACGTAAAGTCCAATTAGATTTGGTGAAATTTGGCCTGGAACAGCACATAAAATTAACACTTAATCTTTCAGTTTATCACAAAACATCCAAAATCAACTCATTTGGAGATACGTGGTTATCACTGGACATGAAAGGCATGAAAAACTAATCTGAACACTGAAGGCTGTCAAACAAATGGAGTGAAGTAAAAAAATATCTGCCTCTCAGATGTAGTGGAGAAAAAGAATAAAGCTGCAGAAAATGAAAATACTCTGCACTTGAGTAAAAGTACTTAGTTCACTGACATTAGAAACTTGGAGATGATGAATACTTTTCATGCAACATGTGGTCCCAACATGCCTCCGTGTCCGTGTTTGAATTGGAAACAGCTCACCACAAGCCTCAGTTTCTATGGCTAGAAATAAGGCAGGAAGTACGATGTCAGCCATTTCGATAGATGGTAGATGAATCACCACACAACAGTGTGTTGCAAGTTAACCTCGGGCTAGGCCTGGCAGGGCTTCTGGGTGAGTCACCATGCTGCTGAGTAAACCAGGTTCTTCCTTCGCTATCTGCGCTGATCTGTGCTGTACATGTGCGTGGAAGTTTTCAGAAAAGTCATCACACACACACACACACACACACTTCTGAAGCAGGTAGAACCGTACAAACACCTACTTAGCCACCCACTCAGACCCCAGGTTAAATACACACCCTGATCTGTACTCAGTCAGACTGTCAATCAAGCACAGTTCGTCTCCATGGTGACCATCCACACAGTCAAAAACACTTCCTGTTGTGACCACACCATGCAATGTGCAGAAAGAGGTTTTTAAGCAGCTTCATCTTTCTACCCCTACAATCTGATTTACTCACATCTCCATCATCTCATGAGCTATAATTTGTACAGCTGTTGAGGCCACATTAAATATGAATGAGATGGTGTCCTGATTGGATCACATGATGGTGCATAACACAAAACTGAGCCATTGTTTGGAATTGAATCTGGGATATTTGTCAGCTGCTGCCCCCCTTTTACCCCTTTGATGCTGACATTCAGCATTAAATCTACCCCTGATAACAGCAGTTGACATCCAGCACAAAATGAACAGAGAATGGGTCAATGGCATAGAACGATTTTAAAAACGACAGGCCAATTTTAAAATACAAAAAGTAATATCTATAGCAGGCTTTAAGAATGTTGTGTATACAAAATTTGATAATAACATTTTAGTAACATGGAGTGATTTTTGTGTTTTTTACATCCAGATGAATTGGCTGTGGCCTTAAAAAATGTCATGTGGTGCAATCGTGATTTATCTTAAAATGAATTTCCTTAACAGTTAACATTAATATAGTCATAGCTTTTGTAAACAATGACTTATATATTAATGTGGAAAGTACTCCACAGATGAATCCATAATTTAATGTGTTAACTGCAGCCCTGACTGTTGTAATTATGCTCCTTCTTGATGTGTTGTTGATATTAAGTTTCTGCTTGTCTGTTTTCATTTTCCTTCTGCAATCAGACTCATTCCTCTTTTGTTCTTGTTTTGACTCTTCCACCATCAAAACAACATTAAAATAAATGCACTTTCCTGGAGGTCAGAACGTCAATCACAGATAGAACATCAGCAATCTCTTATAACACAACGCATTACATCATTTTCATATCGTTACATCTTTTATGTTGTTTTCATCGTTTGCATGTTTTATGCTGTTGTCTTTTACATCCTTTTACATCTAGTTACATCATTTTTATCTTGTTGCATTGTTTTCATCTTGTTGCGTCTTTTACATTGTTTTCATCTCTCTTCATGTCTTGTACAACAGACATTTCACTTGGCTTTGGTGAGGTCAACGTGTATAAACTCTTCCAGACCCATTAAAAACATTTCTGCAACCCATGTTGTGTCCTGACCCTAAGTTTAGATAAGGCATATGAACAAGAATAAAATGTCTTTGCACAATATGGGACCTTTAATAAACTAAGTTTGGAAATCGACCCGGACCCGGATAAGCGGTAGAAGATGGATGGATGGATATTTGATATCTTTCATCCAATGTTTTCCGCTTCTATAAATCAAAGCTTTCCTCATTAGACCTGAAAACCTCAAACTGACACTAAAATTAAATAGAATCTAAACTAAAACTAGTCAATTCCTCAAAATAAACATAAAACTAAAAGTACTTATACACTTGTAAAAGTAACTACAACCAAAGTGAAAATGTAAATAAAAATAAAATGAATGGAAATTTCAAAACTATAACTCTGCTGTGTACATGTTCTTTTTCTTGGGTTGGAAATTAGGCGTGTGACATACCTAAAAAAAAAAAGTATATATACATAAAGTTATGTGGATAATGTAGAATGTCTTCGTTTTGTGAATTCAGTCCAGGGTTTGTTATGCAATGACCCTTTACTACCATTCACTACCTGAATTCAGTCTGTTCACGTAATGGCACGACTAATAGCCTAATCGCCATGCCCTCCTGAAACAATTTGTTTGTGGTGGTTGACGCGGTCATTTCAGGATCAGGTCTGAGTAGCAACTTGATCTATGACGCACTGGCATGACAAGTTTACTGAGCTGAGATATGAGAGAACCTGTCGATACGCCTCTTCATGCCTCTCACACCTCTCCCTTTTCTTTCACTCCACTTTCTTCTTTCTCTTCCTTGCATTGTCATTTACCGGATCCTGTTTATTTCTCTTTGTTTGTACCTTTACGTACAGATTTCTCACAAGCCAGATTGGATTTCTGTTAATCAGCAGGGGTTATCACAGGGGTTATATTCCAGTACTGAATACCACTATAAAGTTACATCAAACAGCAGGGTGTGTGTTGCGGACAAAGTCAGATTAAATCTAACTTCCATGTGTATTTTAAGTATATTATGAACCAAAGACATAAACCCACAACACTGTACAATAAAAGTCATAAGAATCGGAATACAAACTATCAAATAAGAATACATCAAACACAACACAATAAAAATGTGTGTATATGTATATGTATATATATGTGTGTGTGTGTGTGTGTGTGTGTATAGCTTTAGTTTGAATACTAAACTTAATGTAATCCATCCACTGGAACAGTTAATTTGTTAGTTTGTAGTTTAAGGGTCATCTGTTGTTATAAGTTGTGCTATATGTTTTGTACATTATAAATGAATCACTGATGTATATTTATAGCTACAAAAGCAATGTTACTTGAACAAATCAAAGCCTTTGCTTTGTGTATGTGGATTCTCTTATGTCATTAGAAACTTGTCATACTGTATGTTATTTCTGTAAATTACTTTCTGTGTAGGACTGGGTATCGCTCAAACATGTTTGTTCCCACTACCGATACTGATACCTTAGTTTCAGTGTTGATTCCTAAACAATACCTTTTTCGATGCCAATTTTCCATTTTAAGAAAAAAATTCAGGAGGATCTAATTGCACAAATGCAATATAATATAAATATGCTTTCATTAATGTGTAATCACATGAAAATGAGAATAGTTGTGTTTTCGTTCCTTAGAATGAGTTGTTTATTTCTACAGAGGGAGTGAGTCCACCTTGTTTCTACAGGAGCTCTGAACTGATTTCCTCTTCTTCTTTTATACATTTTGTAGACAGTGGCATCCAGGTTTAAGATGTATTACTGTCAGGTACTATGTTTGTAGAGTTAATATCCCCTTTACTTAAAATCCCAGATCGGACAAAACAAACACTGGCTCTACAGAGGGACTTCATATTTCCTTGTGACCACTGGGGTGCCACGAGGTGTCACTAAATATCACACAACCTTTAACTTAAGTTATCTCTTTCAACTTTTTCATTTTATGTTTCAGCAGCCTGGCATTTTACCACTCCATGTTTTGCGACATAAAAAACTAAACCTCTATAATATCATTAATAACAATGTATAAAAGTGGTTTAAGAAATGTACTCCTTAGGTATTGAAATTTACTATCAAGACATTTTTTTGGGATCTAAGCAGTTCGGTTTGTGTCATAAAAGTATGGAAGTTTGGTACCCAGCCCTATTTCTGTGTTACATTTTTAAAAACTCCATGCACTGACCTTGTCTTTTGTTTTATGACGTTGCACAGGTTCAAATTCCTCCTCCCTTACCTGTTCTTCCCCTGTGCCCTGAACTTTGACCCCACCCCTCCCTTCAACCATGGCGCACCGGTCTCAAAGTTCATCAATTGGTGAAAACCCTCTTGATCCAAACTACCTGCCCCCACACTACCGCGAAGAGTACCGTCTAGCTATCGATGCTCTGATAGAAAATGACATACAGGTAATGCTGCAGCTCTCTGCTCTGTGCGATATTCTAAATACAATTTATTTCAAATGCACCAAAAGCAAGCTGATTTCTTGTTTTCTATTCAATACATTTCTGTTTTCATTTGTGTCATTCAAGGGCTACTTTGAGTTCCTCCAAACCGCAGATGTTGTCAGTTTCTTGGCACGGCCAGAAATTGAATTAATCAAGTCCACAATCCAGGCGCCCAGTCACGCCTCTAGTGTCCCTGAGCTGACGTACCACGACGGAGGCCATGACGCCGAGGGATCCTCCGACACCTACTGGCCAATGCAGTCGGACCTGGCCGCCCCAGGCCTGGATCTGGGCTGGCCGCTGCCACAGCACAGCTTCATCGGGCCCACAGAGGTCACTACTCTGGTCAACCCTTCTGATCCAGACATGCCAAGCATCAAGGAGCAGGCCAGGAGACTCATCAAGAACGCACACCAAGTATGTTACAAAAAAAGTGCATCAGTGGAAACACACCTATGATGTAATGACAATTAGCTCATTATTTCCTATTAATATCTCTGACTTATCGGTGTGAACTGTAAAAACAAGTGCTATCTCTTCATAAAAAGTGATAAATGGTTGTCAGTGCCTCGTTTTTGTGGATTCTGTGATCTAATTGCCACTTCAGTCTTACTTTTTATCTGCTATTGCCAAACTTACTAACACTCCCTTCCACATAAATCCCTATTTGGCTTGTGTTTTGCTAAAATAAAATAATAATAATTATACACTGTAAATGCCAAATGTCAGTAAGCAGTCAAACAAGTTTTTGTGTGTTAGTGTTATCTGTTCTTCATTTCTGTCTGCTCCTGTGCAGTGCACAGGTATTTATGACAAGACCTGAAAACCTCTTTTGGTTACACTTTATAATAAGGCTACATTACATAACATTAGTTAATGCAATAATAAACATTAACTAACAGATAATTAACATTAAATACAGTTAACTGTTGTGTCTAGTGATCATTTAAGTACGGTATTCATTTATGCATTATTTAATAGTTTAAAAAGATGCAATTAACATTAGTTAAGATAATAAGCATTAATTAACAGTTACTTAATGTTTATTAATGTATGAAATAACTGTTAAATGTATCTTTTTAACATTTATTAAGGGTTTACATATTACAGTCGTAACTAATAAGAGTAAATGATAAAGATGTTTATTAGAAGCTCATCCATTTCACGAAGAGAAAACTGGTGTTTAGAAATGTTTACAGGTTAGGATTTTTTACTTAATTGCTTTTATGTTGAGATGAGTTGTAACACTCCATGGTGTTGATGCAGAGGTTTGCTTGTTCCTTTATCTTCACATAGATGCTCCTAAACTCATAGACAATAAAACAGTACAGTACAGTTCTTTTTAGGGGCATAATGTTCTATTTTTTTTTATCTTTTACTCCCAATAAACACAATGTACAGCTGCCATTACAAAGGTCCCAATGAATTATGTAAATGTTGCATTGCTGTAATTTAAAGCAAATACAGTTAACCAACACCGTCAGTGTCAAAAAACAATAACAAAACTATGTGAACAAAGAGCATATTAAACTTTTTCTTACTTCCTTGTGTTTGCTCTTCTCCAGGTTATTGCTATGGTGATGGACATATTCACAGATGTTGACATTTTTTCGGACCTCTTGGATGCAGCAGCACGTCATGTACCCGTTTACATTCTACTGGATGAGCAGGAGGCCCATCACTTTGTCTCTATGGTCATCAACTGCAAAGTCAACTTGGACTTAGTTCCAGTGAGTTTGTCTATTTATTCCATTTTCATTAGTAAAGAAAGAATGTAAAGTTTTTTTATAGAGCACATTTAAAGACAGCATAAGCTGACCAAGGTACTGTAAAATGGTAATAAAAATGTAAGAAAACACATTGACAATAACATTTTAACAAAGATAAAGAAAGAAGCTTAACATTATCTTAGAGGACATCACTTCAAATATAGCTTTATGTGTTTGTAACATGTTTGAAATGTGGTTTTAACAGATGATGCGTGTCAGGACTGTGGCAGGAATAACCTATTATTCCCGGACGGGAAAGTCATTTAAGGGACAGGTGAAAGATCGTTTTCTACTTGCAGACTGCAGAGCTGTGCTCAGTGGCAACTACAGGTGAGACATTTCATTGTGTTAATTATTATTATTATTATTATTATTATTAATAATAATAATAATAATAATAATAATAATAATAATAATAAATGTCAGGCTTCGGGTACCATTCAGCTTAATGCAGTGGTGGAGTGTGCTTTCACATTTACCAAGTAATGTACTTCCATTTCAAGCAACTTGATACTCAATACAAATATTGTACTTTTGACTCCACTACATTTATTTGTTGACATCAGTTACTAGATATTTTGCATATTCATATTATTATAAAACAAAAATTAGAGTTTCGTCACTGGCTTGAATTAAATAGTAGACTCATTGTAGTTATTTGCCTCAAGGATACTTTTACTGACTTTTTGGGCCTTTCTTTCTTTCCCTTTGAGGACATCATGTGCCAGAATGAGATAGTGGAGGGGCCAGTTCTGGATGTATTTTGAACCATGTGTGGTATATACAGTAACTAAAATAAGCCCCACTACTACCAACTGCTACATTAAAAATGAAACATTAATGCATAAATAAATATAATCCATTATACTTACTAATACTTTTGAACTTTTACTTAAGTAAAGTTTTGAATGCAGGACTTGTAACCTAGTATTTTTATACTGTGGTTAATACCTTCTACCGTTTTCCTTGTATTTGTAGTTTCATGTGGTCCTATGAGAAGATCCACCGCTGTATTGCCCATCTCTTCCTTGGGGAGCTTGTTACCACATTTGATGAAGAGTTTCGCATTCTCTTTGCTCAATCCGAGCCTCTAATTATTGACCCATCCGAAACATCAGTCGCTATGTCTGACACTAGCAGCACCAGCAGTTACCTGAGCGGCCAGTTTGGTCTGAAGAGGACCCAGTCTTTGCGGAACCCCATAAGTTACCGCAGGCAGCCTGAGCTCCCCTCTGCCTTCCCCTATGGAGAATCTGCACTGCCTTTCCGGAGGAACGACCCGTTTCGTCACACTGTTGAACCAGGGGCAGGGATAACAATCGGGAAGTATTCGCAGCAGCAATTTCGCAGGCAGCAAACATACCTTGAGCAAGGAAGGTCCATCGTGTCCAGACAGATGGAGATGAGTTCCAGTACCTTCAAGAGGCACAGTTATGCAGAGGGCACGCAAGAAAACTACACGTCCTCCAGGCAATTCATGAAGCACAGAGTCATGAACAATCTGGATGAGACAGACTTCCAAAGGTTGGTTGTCTTTTAGAGCCATCTCATTTTATTAAATGTCTTTATAGAGAGGCAAAGTCCCACCCCTTCCACTGTGCTTCATGGGACTTCAGAAAAAATATGTATGACAGTCAATGGTGAGAGACAAACCATCTTTTGATCCCCTTTGAATTATTCCCATGTTTGCCAATTTAAAAGAATTTTGCAAGTTAAGAAAGTTGTAGTTTGTTTCAAATATTTTTATTAGAACAAACCTGGTGTACAGGCCAGACAAGACTTATGCCTCATTTTTGTTTTACAATGCCCCATAAGAGCCAACAAAAACAACTAAAAACAAACAGCCAATCAGTAGGTTATATAAATGGAAGAGTGTAAAATTAAACAAACACATTAACTGAAAAAGAAAAGTGAAATTAAGAATAAACAAGAAAATAAATAAGTGAATAAATAAACAAA
>JAPQRN010000003.1:3658953-3669413 GCA_037367275.1 Coranthus polyacanthus | reverse complement strand
TCTTTAATTGAAACTGTGGAAGGGGTACTCATCTCCTGGAGTGAACTATAGAATAGTGAAATTCTTTGTTCAGGTCCTGGACAATCACTTAAGCATTTGTCTGAAGTGTCAGGCTTGGCCCTTTCAAATTGTGGCAGAAGTGAGCGAAACATAATTTCGTAGTTGGAGATATCTAAAAAAAAAAGATTGCTTGGCAATCCAAATTTATCACATAACTGTTGAAACGAAAAAAAAGTATCATTTGAATACAAGTCTTTCAATTTACAAATTCACGATTCTCTCCATAAATTGAAAGCCCCATCAACACAGAATGGAAGAAAAGAGGGGTTGGATGAAATCGGTATACAGTGACAGTGTTTTAAGTTTAAATTGTTTAATTATCTGTTTCCAAATTCGTACAGTGCTGTGGTTATGATTATAATGAGCCCTTGTCAAAGGGGTAGGTGAGAGTAATACTGCACCGATAGAATAAGGAAGGCAATCCTCCCGCTCCATCTGTAGTCCTTTAGGGAGCACCGCTGAATCATCCAGTAAGAGAGAGATTATTCTTAAATTTGTTGCCCAATAATAATACATAAAGTTTGGTAGTGTCAAGCCTCTAGAGAGATCAAGAGATCCATGTGTACAGAGATGTTCTTTTTTTATTCTGTGTGGCATCCAACTTTTTGAAAAAGGATTTGGGCAGAAAAAACTGTATATTTTGAAGCAGGTACAGATATGGCGGGAGAAAAAACATCTTTATTAAGTTCACCCTTCCTATCAATGAAATAAGAAGTGTCCTCCAAAACTGAATGTTGTTTTTAAGCTTCTCTAAAAGAGGAAGAAAATTTTCTTTCCGGAAGTCACTTTAAATGGGAGAGATGCAAGCCACTCATAGCTTTCCAATTTGATCGGTAATAATTCACTTTTCCCCCAGTTGATCCTGTAACCTGCAATAGTTCTAAACTTATCAATAACCAAAAGAATTGCTGGGACAGAAATTTGTGGTTGTGTTGCATACATTAAAATGTTGTCAGCATAAAGTGATATGGTATTAGTAGTGTATGCTGTGTCATAGCCATGTATATCAGGGTGGGTGCAAATTATCTCTGCCAGGGATTCTAAAGTTGTAGTTTGTAATAAAGATAGTAAAGTATAATTTAGTTTAGTGTGAAACAACTCAGTGAGCTGCATCTCTCACCTCATATACTTGTCACCAAAAGGTCCATCACTTCCATTTCACCTTATTGTTTCAAAAATGAGTGAAAATGAGGTGAAAACTAAATTTATGATGACATTACTCACATGAATTTTGGGAGTGCAGTCCAATGCATCAGCTAATCTGTAATCATTACATTTAAAACGCAATATCTCAGGAATGCTTTGACAGAACATCTTAGAATTTGGCACAAACATCTCAGGCTTGAGGGAATGATTTCAGATTTGGCTCAAACATTCACTTGGACTTCTGAATGACCACATTAGATTTTGGTGGTCAACAGTCAAAGGTCAAGGTCAAGGTCACTGTGAACTCAAAAATCACATTATTGGTGATAACTGCTAGTAGAGAGAGAGCTGCATGAACAGATTATGATGCAAGGACAGTGGACACTCCTGATATATTACATATGTGTAATTAATAACATGATTCAAATATTTTTTCTCTTGCGATTGTCTACTGTACATATTTCTTCTGGAATAAGGTCCCATAGTGGTCCACCAGAAAGGGTAGGACTGAACCTCTATATATACATATTATAAGCCTAATACCACTACAATGTTCTTTGCAGGGAGCAGACCATGACAAACCAATACTACACTGAAGGGCCCGGGCCGGGTTCTGGCCACGGTCACTATGACAGACTTCGAGGTCGTCCTCCACACCTCTCTATTGACCAGTATTCAGATTCAAGCTACCGTTCAGATTTGGAGCCTCCTCCTGTTGGAATTTCTGGCCGTGACTACTTTTCATCTGAAGATTTGAGAGGACCAGATGGACAACAGGCACCTCCGGTAGCTGGGAGGTATGGAGGAGGTTCATCCCATAAGAGGCCAACCATAGGTCAGGCGTATGCTTGTCAAAGCTCGCCCACACATCCCCATGCACCTGAGAAAAAACAGTATCTCAAACAACCTGATCAAGAGAACGATCAAGATGAAAATGCTAAGCAAGGTCTGAGGAGTTGGAGAATCCATTCCTACCTCAGCACGTATGAGGACAGTGGAGAAGAGGGCCTGAATCAACCAATAGGAGCTGATGCTTTTGAAGACCCTGCTCAACCACCTGCTGAAAGTTCAGCTCCCCGTTTTGGATTAAAGGAGCAGCCGATTGTTCCCTCCAAGCCCAAACTAGATGTCCCAAGACCACGCTTTGGAAAGCCTGTTTTACCAGATAACACCAGTAAAGACTCTGGCCCTACAGCAACTAAGGATTTGCTTTCCTCCCTCAGTGAGTTGAAGCCATTTGTACTGGAAAGTAAGAGAGGGCGACAGCCAGAGCAGGGTGCAACAAAGGAGGTGGGAGTAGATGCAGAGGCGAAAGAAGCTCCGGAGCTTTTGCTGTCTAAACATGAATCGTTCCGCTCACGTATAAATCCACTCCTTCAGCGTAGCTCCCGTCTGCGCTCCTCGCTTATATTTTCATCCTCCAAAGCAGAGATGCACAGTGGAAGCCTGGGGCTACAACCAGCTACAGAGCAAGATGAAGAATTAGACTCGATACGCACCTCCTCAATTGTGGCCCAGATCCTAGAGAAGAGAAGGTCAATGTCTCGTGAGCCTTTTGAGTGGAGAAAGAAAGCTGATGAAAAGGAGAAAGAAAAAGAAAAAGATGAAAAAGAGAAACTGGAGAAAGAGAAAGAAAAGGAAAAGGAGCAGCTGCAGCAAGAGGAAAAGCAGATTCGACTGAAAGATGAGGTTAAAGCAAAAGATGAACAAAAGAAAACTAACGAAGATGTGAAGACAAAACTGACTGTCGAGACCTCTTTATTCACAATGGACTCCCTAAAACCCCAGCAACCATCATCTCTGAACATGAATGACCCAGCCAGTCGACTGCAATATTTCCAAGACCTGGCTGCCAAGAGAAAAGCCTCAAAAATGGGGACAGAGTCGCCACTAAAAGCCCAAGAGCCTGCCGAAAAAAAGCCAGACCTCTCTGATAAACCTCCTCTTAGTACTACGATGCCGAATATCCCAACTGTTTCTGTCACTTCAGCAGAACCTGCACCAAAGAAGATAGATATCTCCACAAAACTAGCAGAGCTCACTCGCAGATCTTCCATGAGTTCCTCGAAACCACCTCTAACTCCTATCAAGCCTTCTGCAAGTTTCTTAAAGCCTTCTGAGACAGCTCAAACCCCAAAAGAAGACAATACCTCGGAAGGTCAAAAGAAAGATATATTCAAGTCATTAAAGCCTCTTCCTTCACCGAAAATCTTTAAGAGGGATCCGCTGAAACTCAAAGGACTGAATCCTCGTCGCATCTCTTGTGGCGAGGAGATTATGACGACAGATGCTACAGATGCAGAGAAGAGTGAGATGAAAAAGAGTCGTTCTCATAGTTCTTCAACTCTGCCACGTGATGAGTCTAAGGACAAAATGATGGGATCCACTACATCCATCAATACACTTGGTGAGGGAAAGGGTGATAAAACACTCGACTTCCTCAAGAAACAGACTCAGAGGCTGAAGGGGTTCTTAGGGCCCAAGGATAAGGAGAAGAAATCTGCCGGAGATGACCGAACCATGACTACAGTAGCAGAGGTCACAGATTCAAGCAAAAAGCAGAGTTCGTCAGCTAAAGACACAGATTCTACCACTCCTGACCAAACCACAAGCAATCACAAAGCTTCAACTGGCTTATCAGGTCCATCTCGTTACCAGGCACCCGGCAGCTCTGTGCTGTTCAGCAGCAACCTACGAGACGACACCAAAGTGATTCTGGAGCAGATCTCAGCAAACAGCCAAAAGAACCGTCAGGAGCGAGAAGAATCGGGAGGAGACAAAGATAACGATGCGGTGGAGAAGGTGGAGAAACAGAGCTCCTTAAAACGAAACCGTTTTCTGCGGCCACCACAGGGCACCACCCAGGAGAGGGAGGGGTTGCTGAAGAGGATAGAGAGCTTGAGGAAGGAGAAGAAGGTCTACAGCCGCTTTGAGGTAGTCTATCACTGCAAAGATGATGTTTGCAATGTAGAGGGGAAGGAGATATAAACAAGAGTAAACAACTATGAGTCACAAAGAAATTTATTAAGGGTTAAAAGGTCCAGTGTGTAAGTTTTAGGAGGAGGATCAAATTGCAGAAATGGAAAATAAGATTCCTAATTCTAGTGTATAGTCATGTGAAAATAAGAATCATTGTGTTTTCATTACATTCTTACAACAGGGGTTCCCAAACTTTTCCAGCTCGAAACCCAAAAGAGTAATTCAGTGTCTGCTCGGGACCCAGTTAGTTGCAATCTGCAACTTCACCACTAGATGTCATTAATAATTACACGCTGAACCTTTAAGATTTAATCACATGAAAAAGGGAGAATCCTGTTTGAGCCCATCAGATGTAGCATAATACGTGTGTTTAAGTATATGCTAAACTCAAGTAGAAAAATGTGAGAACTATTTCTCTCAACTTTATTATCCTCAGATGTTAAAAACATTTGATTTTGACTGATAATGACAGTATGTGAAATGTACATAAACAGTGTTTTGTTTGTCTAAGTTTTTTATTATACATTTTTAGACTACAAAATAACATAAATACTACAGATTTTTTTACTCAAAAACAGTGGCAGATGAATGTTTTACACTGACTGATCCCTGCAATTTAAAGCTGTGAAAATAAATTTTGGTGGAGGAGCTAATGTTTATTGGCTTTTAAATAGACATGAATTTGGTGTTACTGTTTCTAGTTCTGGTACTTTGAGATGTCCCTTGAAGTTTTAGGACACTGATGGATGAAAAGTACAGAAGTGGGTTGTATTCACTAAAGAAAAAAAAATTAGACATCTTATCTTGTTTCAAGAAAAGATCCTGTAATTATGACATTGGGATCTTACAGAGAACGGTTAAGCCTAGTTATCAATTATCGTCACATAACTTATCTATAACTAATCTATTGAAAAAATACTGATATAAAATTGGAGAAGCACTAAAATCCAGTAAAATGAGGTGTTTCTTAGTGGTTTGGTGTAGATTGGGACATGGAAGCTATTGGGGGAAAAAATGCTGTTCTTTTCCATAAAAATATTAATATAAAATATAAGAAATACTGAAATACAACAATAAAAAGTGATGCATGTCATATGAGAGTCTTTAATATAATTACAGGATCTATTCTTGAAATTATGAGATAAGGTGTTCTTTAGTGAATGCAGTTGGTGAATGAAAAGGGAAACAGGTCTGGTCCTCTCAAATCTTCAGATGAAAAGTAGTCACACCCACTCTCTTGCATTCACTATTATCCCTGTTGTTCTGTTAACAGATGGGGAATAGCCTGGGATAACGAAAGATGGAGGAGCGACCTTTTATATGGAAACTATTTATGCAAGATGATCAAAAAGACCCATTGCCCATATGTGCCAACGACAATATCGAAGTACCTCTGTGGCTCTGCACTGCAGCCTTTCCTGGATTTTCACAAAATGCAGTAAAACTTGAAACGACTTTATATACAGTATAAAAATGCTAAAAACAAACTAAACTCAGTGAGGTTGGAATGTGCCTGTTTGTACTTTTACCTTTTATGGTGACTGAGAGAAAGAAGAGTGACTCTACTTGCATTCTGGCTGCATGGACTAATGTTTTACAAAAACAGAAAAAAAAGGGCAGGCCAATGTACCTATAATGCCTGAATGAGCGGAGAATAAAAGAATGTGAGTACATATCATATCCAAGGGAAAGAAAGTAGATTCATGTCAGTCAAGAAATGTGGTGGCAGTATAAAACTGTACATATGTCAGTGATGCATGTCTGTGTAGCTGGGATTTACAGTGGGACAGAGTGTCTTTAGATAGAAGCACTATTAATCCAGACAATCCAGGCAAATATGAGAATATGAATTAGAACAGAAGGATAAGGAGAATAGATGAAGGTGAAACATTTACTAGTCTGTGAGGGTGAGAAAGAAGAGTGACAAGTAGGATAAAGTCAGAGATATGTTGTTTCTGTTGTACAACAGGCAGCAGTGGAGGAGTTGATTCCAGTAAAAAAAAATTGAGAAAGTAATGTACTTTACCTCTGTTAAGGTATAGACCAAATACTTTTGAAGATTTCACAAAAAAAACATCCAGACAGAGGGCCTGAAGGCCTGCAGGGTGAGCAGAATAGAGTTCAAAAGTCTACAAGTCATTGTTAAATGTGTTACATAATGTAAATAAAGTAAAGCATACACAATTGCTTTGAATCACTGTCAACAAAAGATTTGTACATGACTGAAAAATGTAGCACCTTTTCTCTTCCCCTCCAAACGTCATCAACTCTTCAGGAAAGGAAGAGAAAAGGACACATTTTGCAGTCTCTTTACATAAATAACCTACATATGCAGGACTCGCAACCCTCTCTGTTGACCTGTAACACTGTTAAGCCAAAGATTTTGTTACGTGATACACCTTCGTTGACAGCTAAACTTGGCATTACACCATGTTGTGTTCAGGTTTATTCATTATTTTTCTTGTATAGTACAACAAAAGATTGGAGAATCTATTCCTTTATGTACTGTAAGTGCTTTAGGGGTTATAATATTTTCTATTGAGGACTACATTGTAAATATTTATATAAATAAAGGGCTGGTTAAGATTTTGAATAACAAATTCGATTAAGATTACCCTCATTGTGCCATCAAAGTGCCTTATGTTCATTTTGAATTAATACAATGAGTACATAGTTTTGTTTGTTAAAAACTAATTGGCATAATTAGGGGTAAATCAGTTGCACAGGGTGTTTGTCATATGTCAAACCTCACATAGTATTATACTGTATTTGAAAAACTGCAGAAGTCTTTATTAAATCTTTTACAACAGACGCAGACTGTGGCTGTGTGAACATATAGACACCAGTGGTTATGTAAGAGGTACTTGTTTTATTGTTTTCATTAAAAGGCTTTAGGGTTTATAAAATAAACCGCAACAGATGACAGAACATTAAAAAACTTTACAACACTGTAAATATGTGAACACCTTTATATTATGTCTGTTATTAATGTAAATGTAAGATGTATTAATATATGTGTAAAACCTGTTCAAAAAAAGTTAAGGCCCACAGTAATTTGGTAATTTTGGAATTCATTTTTAGTTTTATTGTTACATTGACAAAGAGTGGATGTAAGTGAAGTTCACTTGAAGTGTTTATAATATGACCACCTAACATTTGTGTTGAAACAAAACTTTCCATGGAGTTCAATTTGGATTTCAGTCCCTTTTCCTCATAACATTTGGAAAAATAAAACAAAATTGTACCAACATTTTTTAGCCGAAACAGAAAGAAAGATCCCAGTTTTGCAGAGAAAGTGAGAATCAATAGAATGGTTCGGAGGCGCCATCTGACTATGAAACAGACTTTTAGCAGGTAGTCTCACCTCCAGGTGGTGCTGAGTGCCATTACCGAGAATGTAAAATAATTCACAAAAACAAGCCAGTGCCTCCCAGAATAAATAGTAGAACATCAAGCATTCAGAAAAACAGGCAAGTACACAAACAATGTTAAGCTTCAAACATGTTCCTTAAATGACAGAATGTCAAATAACTTCTGAAGTTGACTGAAGTTTTGGTTGTAAAGCTGCTCAGAAACACAGTGCTATTCCTGTACTTCTACAGCACTTTCTGCCGGTTTCTTTACCTTTTCTAGCTCCTCATCCAGGGAGCACAGCTGAGCCACCTTCAGTTTTTCTTAAATCACAATCACATCAAAGCATACATGTTTAAAAATATATGTTTGGATTTACTGAGTAATACAGAAAATGTATGAGAGGAGACCTACCGGCTGATAACAGCTGAATCTTTGAGTTTTCAACACTCTCTATTTCAGCTGGGAGTCTTTCTGGAGTCTATTTAAAGGACAGTGGCCATTACTAATAATACCATATCTTTTCACATTTAACCACAGGTTGGAAAACAAATAAACAAACCTACAAAGACAGAGTGCAGGCTCTTCTGCTGTTCTATCAGTTGATAAAGTTGGTTTTCAAACTTCATCCTGTACAAACAAAGTTGACTTGTTACAAAGTACATGGATGTATGTTCTTGTTCTGAGGTTTCTTTATGTAATAATTCATGCACATTAATACATAGGTACCGCAGCTTCCGGTGTTTGAGCTTAAATTCCTGGATTTCACACTTGTATTGTTCCAGCATTGCTTCACTTTTCTTGTTCAGTTTTAACTGTCTGAAAAAAAAACACAAACACACATAACTTAGTACAAGATGCGCTATAAAACACTGAAAAAAAGAAGTTCTTTATTTTATTGAAGTTGCTGATGGCTTTCAAAGTTCTTTTTAGATGTGTCCAGGGCGTATCTCTATAAGGCGTCCATCAGTCGGTCCCCATTATGTGTAAAACACAGGAATCTCACAAATTGAGAGAACGTTCCAAAACTTGGCACAAATGTTCACTTGGACACCAAGGATGAACTGAAAAGATTGTGGTGGTCAAATTTCAAGGTTGTTGTGACTACACAAAACACATTTTTGTCCGTAACTACTAGTAATTCAAAGACCTATATGAACACATTATGATGCTAGGATAGTGGACGCATCTGACTGAAGTAATGCTTCATGTTTGTTTAGTAATTTAGTATGTTGTTGTCAGTATTGCAACAGTGTAGCACATTGAGGATACTGTACTATTTTATACCATATAGGTTTTTTTTTTAAACCTCTTTAGATTATGTTCCTTCATGAATTTTGTCTGATACAATCCAAACGTCCTGTCTTTGGTCCTGGTGCAATATAAAACAGTGTATTGTCTTGTAACGATGGGTTTTAATTGTTTTTTTTTAAAAGATCATGAAAGGTGCAAACTGTAGGATTATTCCAAAATGTTCAAATGTATATCAATATATTAAGAGTTTCAACCGGAAGAGCTTGTGCCACACAGTTTGTCTCAGGAAAAGCTTTCAGGGTGTTAGTGTGATCATTTACTGCCATCTAGTGTACGACATATAATTCTGACAACACACAGAAGAAAAAAACCCTTGTGTCATGTTCAGTCTGCAGAACCAAATACAGAGCATGTTCCTTGTAGTTGAAGACTTAGTGATCTTTGTTGAGTTAGTGGAGCTAACCTGACAGAGTCCTGCTCAGACTCCTCACACTGGAACTGCAGCTTCCTCAATAACTCTACAGGACAGTGTAATGATAATAAAGCTGTGAGGTTTATACGTTTAGAAGTTTCTACTATGTGTAAAACAGATGACAATGTGTTTTCACATGCAGCCGGAAAAGTCCTACCTTTCCGTAGCATCAAAACAAATGTTTAGCTACAATTATGTGTCCATCTGTTTGGTAATGTGTAGGTACCTTCTTTTTCTCTATGGACTCCATCCAGTTGGTAAGATTCAGTTTGCACTGTAACCACAATAAAATGTGTAGTTACATCATGATACAATCTTAATTAATATACATATTACTGTTTATGTGGTATAGAATGTTCAGTAAAGGACAGTGAGGACAGCGGCCTGCTCGCTTCTTTAAAGAAGTCTTTAAAGAAGAACTACTTCTATGATGATGATGATGATGATGGTGATTCTGTGAAAAGAAATCTAGAATGAATTTGAGTTGTACCAGCTGCCAGCTCCTTCTTCAAAGAGTCACTGACTGACTTGATCTCCCAAATGTCTTCCTCCAGGGCCCTTTTATCTTTAACAAGACACAGTTTCACTTCAGTAACATAAAACAGCAACAACAGCTGTCTTCTCACAATAATTACAATGCCTTGTTTTAGAGTCAACATATACTTAATAAGAGCAGATGATCTGTATTGATTCACCAACATTTTCTGATCATATAGTTTAACTTTTACAACAATCACATCATGTCAGAGATGAATTACATTGAAAGAAACAACTTTTTGATGAATAACATTACATTCATATTTCACAGAAATTATCATTTTCTCTGTGAGATGGAGATGCCGATCCATATGCAGAGTCCTTACGAGGTAAAGTGTCCACTTAATATGAGAGGTGCCCAGACTGAGTTTTTTTAATGCAACTCTTGGGATACAGGGATGGCTGTGGTTCAGGAGGTAGAGTGGGCCTTCATTCGATTCTTGGACAAGATACTGAACCCCAAGACACATTGTGAAGTACTTTGAGTACCAACATGGTAGAAAAATGCTATATTCCTGCTGCATTCATGTGTATGTTACCGTATTTTCCGCACTATAAGGCGCACCTAAAAGCCTTTAATTTTTTCAAAAACCGACAGGGCGCCTTATAATCCGATGCGCCTTATATATGGATCAATATTGGTTAATTATGGCTACCGTAG
>JAPQRN010000003.1:3606075-3651184 GCA_037367275.1 Coranthus polyacanthus | reverse complement strand
TCAAGGCTATCAGTCACGCAGTAGAACATGGGAATAGAGCAGCAGCGAGAGAATTCAACATTAATGAATCAATGGTAAGGAAGTTTCTATTCTATGCGCCTTATAGTGCAGAAAATATGGTACATTTTATTGCTGGACATGTTTAAAGTTGAGGTCATTTGAACTACTTTTTTGACATCACATGAATTCTGATCAGACTGTTCAGACTGAGGTTGCATTGCGCAAATTCAAAACTGTATCTGATTTAAGGCCACAAATGGAAGTGATTCCATGTGATTTGTGCTGTTCATGCTGTCATGGGGAAAAGAACCCAGATCTGAGTTGCATATGAGTGAAAAGATGAGATTTGACTTTTGCTTGTAGTCTGAATGCAGGCTTTGTGAATGTCGTCCAATGAGAAGCCTGGAGTATCAGAACATGATGAATGGAAAATCATGAGATTAATATCTCCATCTCACAGACAACAGCAACAATCTGTGAGACCCGTTCTGATACTTACAAACATTTTACATATGTAAAATGTTTATATGGTTCAAAATAAATAACTTCTGGATTTCTGTGCCTTTGATAAGTTTAACTGTCACCTGGTACATGTTAGTGAAGACATAGGTGTATTATTGTGTATCAAGTGCTTTTAAATAAAGCATTGAAATTAGTTACAATATAGCAGCTGTTTGTATATTTTCTAAAATTCCAAATGTTCTGTACTATCAACTCACAGTGGCAATGGCCACAAATGTAACATTAGGTATGCAACAAAAGGTTGTTTTTCACATCCTGTCTCAGCAAGTAATGCAAAGCAACTTACTGTTATGTGCAGTCAAACAGTTTTTAAAAAGACTTTGATGAAATATGTGATGGTGCAGAACAGCACCCCCTGCTGATGGTAATATTTCTCATCTGGTATTTGCTATGTTATTATGTCCTATTTTATGAACAGGGTTTTCAACACCATTATACATCTTAGGTGCAGCACCCATGCCCTTCTGGGAACCATGTAAACCAAATTAATGTCAAATCAAGGTGAAGAGCTAACTAAAGGACTTTTCACAGCTCTAATAGTTGGAGTTGGTCCTCAGTGCACTCCTTTAGCCAGCTTTTCCACATTTCTATACACAGGTAATAATATTATATACCATTATAATAATAATGGTCCAAAATTATGTGACATTATACATTTTTTATTGAAAAATGTAACATTTTCTTACAAAGGTTTTCAGAGGGCTTAGATGTTGTCCAAAACTCAGACAACACCTGAGCCCTCTGAAAACCCAGGGACAACCCTGATAAATAATATAGTATATCTGTGGGACTGCTAATTATCAGTGTTGTGTTGCGAGACTTTTACATATGTTGTACGTCTTGTTGTGTATGTTGGTTGCGTGTTGGCTCCAGGAAGAGCAGCTGCTGCGTTAATGAGAACTGGCAAATGACTACAAATTTAAAAATCAGCACAAGTGCTACTCAACACAACATGAATTATAATTAAACTTACATTCTACAGTCATTCTCAGAATGGGTCTCACAGAGTGTTGCGGTTCTCCGTGAGATGGAGATATTAATCATATCTCATGATTCTCCATTCATCATGTTCTGATACTCCACGGATGGAGTAACAGGTAAGGATATACCTCACTGACGATATCTCATGTCCAGTCTGAAGAGCTCCTATGATCCGTGCGTACAGCGGTCTTACTCACGGTCCTCATATTCTTACATTTTTAATAGCAACGGATGACATTAGCTACATGTGTTTTGTGTTCAACAGATAATTTATCTATTGATCTCTTTAATTTCTAAAGGGGTTATTTAAATCAAAAGTATAACGTAGCTAACGTATGTCATTAGCATATCGTCAACACAACCAGGCTTCTCATTGGAGAACGTTCACAAAGAGCTGCATTAAACTCAAAAACTCCTTTTGGACGCACTCCTCTATCACACGGACAGTTTAACTTGTAAGGACTCTGCACATAGATTTACTTAGTGGTCTCTTCGCTGATTTTGATACAGTTAAACTTAAATAAAAAAAGATAAGGCGGTTTACAACCGGAAACGGAAATACGGCTAACAAAGAGTACATATGACTTTAAGAGAGTTCCTTCATTTAGACTAGCTCAATAGAAATCCTCCCGTTTGAGTAAGGCGTAGATATACAGTTAGTGTTAGAAGTGTTAATCTCCTGATATGACAACTACCGGTAAATAACGGACTAGCCGTCAGTTTAAGAAGGGACCATACCACGATGACACGCATGCGCGAAACAAGCAAACTATAAAACGAAGGAAAGACGAAAATGGAAATATCCCTGGAATTACCCTAACCCCGGACTATACTATGCCAATGTAAAACCAGACTAAAATAAGCTTTTTAGGCACGTCTAAGATTTTAAATTACATATAGGGATTTTAAGAGCAAGCGTATGTGCCTTTTAAAGACAACTTCCTAAATTATGTAAAATGTACAGCATATATATGTTAAATAAATTAGATGATTTAAAGTGAAGCCACCTGCTTTTAATCTGACTTGTATTTATGTATTAAAATGTTATATGGAGCCAAGTTAAAACATACAGAATGGATTTAGTAAATACTAGCTAGGAGAGTTGTGCAGATTGTACACAAGAAAACAAAATCTATCTCCTGCAAAACCTTCCATATATACTGTATTTAAGCCAAATATGGTGCATTACCTTGTTGAAGCCTCTTTTGTTTAGCCACGAGCTGTTCAACTTTAGGCTGACGCATATCTCCACCTGGCAAAACACCACACAGATGTATTCAGAGGTTAAGCACAGTCGGAGTTAAGGAAAGCTACTTACATTTGTTATTCTTTGGGAGGTTTGCCTAATTTACCTCCTCTCAGTGGTGTAACGCTGAGTATTTCCTCCATGTTAAATCCTGCTATATAACAAAGGACAAGTTAAATGTTATCTTCGTATCTTTCCAACAAGTTGAGAATTTAAATACATATCCGTGCTAACCTGAAACTATAACTTGGCTACACTCAGTGTCAACTATAGCTAGCGTTAGCTTACCTTTCTCTCTTAGCGTTAGCTAACATTATCAAATACCCAGAAATAAATTACAGGAGGAAAGCGCTTCAGTGATCATTCAACTATTAAAAAAAAAGTAGATATTTTACTACTGTCTACAGTCTTTCTTTGCAGAATGTTACTGGACTCATGAATAAAACCTAAAACCCAACAGCTGGACGCTAATTAGCCTTAGCTTAGTTGTATTAGCTACATAGATCACTTTTTACAGCAACAAAAGATTTCCTTGCAGGTGTTTTGTAAACAGTTGTAAAATCATCCATCTGACCTGCCGATTCGCTCATGTTTATTCAGCCAAGGAAGCCACTTTTAAGCATATGTTCCAGGAATATCAGTAATAGAAACTGGCTGACTACCTGAATGTAGTCCTGAATAGGAATGACAGGTGCATGAGGAAGTACAGCAGCTCTGACATTTGGCGCCAAAGCCACAAAAAAGTTAAATCTGAAGCTAGAAAGTCTACTACCACAGGTATGCACCACTACAACTGATCCTCATGCTTTGTCTGAATAAGATTATATGTATATATATATATATATACTGTATATATATACAGTATATATACTGTATACATACTGTATGTATATTTATAATGTGATTCAAGTAGGACAGTAGGACTGTGTGATATGATATACACTGTGTGATCATACTAAAAGAGAGGCTACTTCTGTCACATGGATGCAATTTGGTATCTGACTCCAGAAAACTGTACTTTGGATAATATGCCACAGACTTGTTCCTACAACTCCAACAGCAATAGTGCTGTTGGATATTTTTGATCATATTCATATTTTAGGCCTATATTTATTTTGTTTGGACTACAGTTGAAAAGTGTTTTCTTTTTATATTTTTATATTTTACAAATTACTATTTTATATTTTGCTACATGTTTGATTGAAAAGTTGCAGAACAAAATTATCAAATATGAGTACTTTTCATTTGTCAAGTATATAACTCCACATATAAGAAATAGGCCTTTCCATTTTCCAACTAGTTTAATAAACAACGAGTTACTGTTTCTAAATTACCTCATTATATATTTTTACCATTTCTTTTGTGAAATTCTTACATATTGGCTAACAAAAATTGCCATAATATTGTCCACAAGTGCAGGCATGCCAGTGTATTGATCAGGTTACTATCAAACAGCTGAAACCTGAATGAACACACAAATGTCAACAGCATTAAATTGTTTGTTTTAATGAAAAGCAAACAGCAGTGTAGAGGAATGCAGCTCCAATTTGTTTTAATGCAAATATACAATGCAAACAGACCAAAAATTACTCATCTATACACATCAAACCACTACGGAGTTCTATATACACTTACACGTTAGTTAAATACAAACATAGAGTTTTAAAAAAAGTCTAACAGGGTTGCCAAACAACACTGTGTCTTTCCAAAACAGGAATACCTGTACAGTGTGCATTATCAGCACATGCAAATGGAGGAGGGTCATGCAAGAGGTGAAAAATAAAACAAGGTTTATAATAAAAATGTTGCACGTTAAATATTTCATTCAGGCTGTGTGTGTAGGAGTACTTGGCTTCCGGTGCATACTGATTCTTTTTGCTTTGCTATAACCATCATCACATGGTTTCACAAGCAACTTAAGTAATAACATGTTTGCAAATTTCCCAACCAGTCTGAATTTGTTTTTTTTCTCAACTCCAACTTATACTTCAAAGCAACCCTGTTAGCTACATCAAGCTCAATAAATAGATAAGTTACTGTATACATGTACCATATCCTTCAAACCCGGTGTCCATCTACTTTTTATCAGTGGTTTCAGATTAAAGTTTGGTTCAGGTTGGTCTAAAGAGATACCAAAATTTCACATTAGATGTAGAAAGAAAGAAAAAAACATACAGCACAACATTTTCAGCATACTGACCAGATGAGGAAAATCAATAAGGACAGGAAAAATAAAAAAGGAAACATTTAAGCTTTCAAAAATCATACAATTTCAGACCCAATTTTCACCTTTCTTCCTATACCCCTGAAGAATATACGTTTTAGTTCATAAATATTGATCTATGTTTGAGTGTCAAATACTACACATCCTACACTGAGCTTCATTCTTATGCCATGGAAAGATTTCAATTCAGTACTGGGTAAGCTAGGTTCAGATGTCAGAGCACATTTTCCCATGAAGCAAAACATCCATATGAGTCACTCCAACATGCCTTTCAGCAGCAGGGAGGGACTGGCATTACCTACAGTAACACACTGAACTATTTACAGCTGTGACAAGCAGGTTAGAGGTATTCCTCTGGCAGATTTAGAGAATCGTGACACATCTTTAGTTGTGTTTCCAATGTTGCCATGCAGAGTTACTTACATCAGCAGGCTGAAGGGACATGTTTGGGAAAACGTGATTAAAAAGGAGAAGGTATTTCTAGCACTACCTTGTTGTCTTCAGGCAAAGCTGGTCTGCATCAATATTAAGCCGCTACTTATACCTTTCCTTGTTCTTTGTGTGTTAAATCTCTGCAGCAAGGCAAGGATAACATGTTTTACACTGCATGTGCAGAGCCAAACTGGAAGTTGGGGTAGGTAATGTGGACAGAATGTAGCCATCTGTGTTTGTAGAAGCGAAGGACAATAAGAGCAAGCAGAGTAGTCAAACTTGAGGGGGAGACAGACCATTTGGGTCTGTCAGTAATGGCAAGATTTTTTACATAAATAGTGCTCATCTCAGCTGCACTTTATGACATGCTGCATCCACAGCATGGTTACCTGTTCAAAAAATTAAATGTGTGGAACAGGAGAGAAAGTGATGAATGAGGTGAACATGAAGAAAAAGTTAAAGGAACCAAAGAGACAAAGGGCATATTAGCAACATTTCTACAATGAAAAGATGTATTCTCCATCTCCCTCCTGTCTTCTTTAAGGTGCAGCTTCATTCACGGGAACGTCCCACAATAGCCAGGATGTAGAGGAAAATGTTGATGATGTCAGTGTAGAGGTTGAGGGCTGCAAAAATGTATTCCTCTGGACTAAGGGCCAGCTTCTTGTTTCCCAGGAGGAGCTGAGTGTCCACAGCCAAAAACTGAAAAGAGGAAACAAGGATGGCTTTAGTAATTTGAAAGGATTCATACACTTGGTCTTGGTCACTTGGTTCGGGCCTCAAGATTAACTTTGATGTCTCACATTGTAGGAAATTTAGCCTGGGCTTCCACAAATGCTACATCCATTAAAAAAAGTCAACATACATAAAAGATATGGGAATACAACCACAGGGAACAAATATCTAAAAACATAATGATAAAACACAATGAGATATAGGCCTTTTTTATGTGTTAGACTTACGCAGGTGAAGAGCAGGGCCCCCAGTGAGGCATAGACGATGTGCAGGATCCTATGACGGATGAAGATGCAGAGGATGGCGAAGAGCAACAACACGATCAGGCACACAAACAGCACACCCCGACAGGAAGTGAAATCATATTTGCTCTGTGGTCACAATGAAGAGGAAAAGGGGGAAAGATAAGAGACAAGACACACAAATATACAGAACTTCTGAATGTGATTCAAATGCAGTGTTCAATAGTTGAATATTTCATGCTATAGACCATGAACAATTCTAGGACAATAGTACTCCTTGAGTAAAGTGGACAGTAGGACTGTGTGATATGATATACATTGGGTGATCATACAAAAACCTAGTTTCTAGCTTCGTTTATCGTTTATTTTGTTGTGTTGCAAATCATTCAGTATAGAGTCAAATTTATACCAAGAGTGAACGTGACACAGGGTAATTCTGAACAGGTAAAGGACTCCAACCAACAAAGGCAAAACAAGGAGCTTGTACCTAAAAGAGAGGCTACTTCTGTCACATGGATGCACTTTGGTATGAGAAGTCTGACACCAGAAAACTGTACTTTGGATAATATGCCACAGACTTGTTCCCACAACTCCAACAGCACTATATGTTTGGTTTGGATATTTTTGATCATATTCACATTTTGGTCTATATTTATTTTGTTTGGACTACAGTTGAAAAGTGTTTTCTTTTTACATTTTACACATTACTATTTTATATTTTGCTACATGTTTGAAAAGTTGCAGAACAAAATTATCAAATATGAGTACCTTTTATTTGTCAAGTACTGTATATAACTCCACATATAATAAGAAATAGGCCTTTCCATGTGGTCATTTTATACAAACTAGTTATTCATTGAACTTACAAAAATATACTATTGTAACATGTATCATTATGTGGATATGAAATAGACCTATATAAGAATATGAGATTTTACACAAATCGCACAGCTCTAATGGGCAGGCTGGGAAATTGACTGGTTAAAGCACCTCAATGTTTAAACATATTAGAGAAATTTTGAGATGTAACAGGAAGAATGATTTCTGTGACTAGCTAAATTCAGTGTTGGGAGCAGCTGTTGATGTGCACTGACCTGTAGTGAGAAGAGGACGACAGTGAAGCAAACCACCGCGGTGATGCCCACAGCCATGATGACAGTCTCTGTGTCGTAGAAGCTGGCAATCATGCCCACCATGTAGGACAGGCTCAGGGTCAAGATGGACTGCAAGACACGGAAAAAACACTCCGGCACATTAGCATATTTTCTAACACAGTTTCTGATATGAACTGAGGGTCATTCAAATGTCTGGTTTCCTTAGCATCTCAGTTTGTTTTTGGCCTTCATGATAAAATCCTACTCATCATGGTGCTGTAAGCGCCTACCAGTGCAACCAAGTTCCAGGGATGCTTGCGGCGGAAATCTCCACAGCAGCTGAGGACGATCAGAGCTACGAAGAAAACTGCATAGGATACGTAGTATGTCCATGGGTTAACTCGAACAAATTTCTTGGCATCATCGACGAAGGTGAAGACAGCAACAAAGGAGAAAGTGACCAGCAGCTGCACTGTGAGCACCATGAAGACCTGACAGGAAGGAGACCAGAGTGATGTTTAAAGGACAAATTACATTTTTGTGGTATTTAATGTCAACAGCTACGCCCTATATTTGCTTCATTATCGTATATTGGACTTATTTGTGTGTCTGTGTGACATGGCAAGAAACCTACTTTTCGGATGAAGGCTTGTCGGATGGTCTTGTCCTCAAAGCCAGAGTTGGTGAACTCATCATTGTCATAGTAAGATGGAGGCCCGTCACCATGGTAACCAGGGCTGCCCATGGGTGCTGGCGAGCAAACAAAGATATTTATGCATTAAAAAAAAAAAAAAAAAAAGTGTGCTAAACAAATGGATGCATGTCTCGAGTGTTTTCTGCTCATTCTGATCACAGCGTTGATACTAATTGATTGTCCATTCATGTGTGGAGACACATATTAACATATTTACATGCTCTTAATGCTTTTTGTTTACAAAACAAAAGGAAATTTCAAATTGGAAACTGAGACAGCTTGATGATTGTAGTGGAAAAGCTATGGGTTAATGGATTTGAATGATTTCAGCTGATAAATGTCAGCTGGTAATAAAGCATGAGTCCAATGTCTCTCATACCAAAGAACATGACTCATGTGATACAGTATGTGACTAAGCCACTGAACCTTCCACTGACTGAGACTGAGTCTGTATCTCTGTATAAATACCTACGCATTTTCATTGATGATTCTCTCTTATTTACACTTCACATTCAGCAATTAGTGAAAAAACTGAAATTGAAATTCGATTTTTATTTTAGAATCAAGTCTTGCCTTTCCTTCAAGGCCAAAGAGACATGGGTTTAATTAAATTTATTTGTGACCATGTACAATATTAAATATAAATGTTGCCACTTTGATGCACTAAACCAGAGTTAGCTGAGGGTTCAAGGCTCAGTGCATGATAGTTTTTTTGGCATCATTGAGTAACAAATCTGTAATTACCTTTCATGATATTGTAATTCAAGTGGTCTGAGAGGAAACTAGACGTATGCACCTCCTCTTAACTCTGTTAACAGAGCACATTTTTTAGCATAAATGTCTAATCGCAGATGTTTTCAGAGAGGTGGAGGGGTTAAATATGTGACTGAGCATTAATTACTGATTGCTGTTATGATTCTGTCAAACACAACTTTACTGCTCATCTCTGTGGCTCAACATGGCAGTTCCCTAACCGTGATATTTTGGCTTCAGTTGGCTTCAGTGGCATGACATGGCATCATATCATCTATTTTTATATTTAGTCTTTTGATGATTTGGACAGAGGAGAGGAGAGAGCTGCAGAGCGAAGGTGTGTATTTTCAAATGTTTGCATTTTTCCACCTCCTGCAGCTTTAAATGAAGGTTAGAGAATAAATAAACATGGCCTTGCATATCTGTATGTCTGAAACTTACCAGTGGGGTCTCCAGGAAAGCCTGGTTGTGCAGACCCATGCTGATAAGGCCCCTGAGGATAGGGTCCCTGTGGGTAGGGCATCTGAGGATAAGGCATCTGAGGGTAGGGACCAGGGCCGAACCCTGGGCCAGCCGGGGGAAAACCTGGCTGTCCATATCCGGCTGCTGGTGGATACGGTCCCCCAGGGGCCTGGCTGTAGTTGGGAGGGGGCATGGCTAGACTTGGCTGGGGGGGTCCATAGACGTTGTTATGGAGTGGGTTGGTTTCACCCATTACAGGGTATCCACTCTTGTCCTGGGACATGGTGTGGGGGAAGGCTCACTCTGCTCCAAGAACAATCTATAAAATGGAGGAAAAAAAAAAAGAATAGTCCACTTAAAGATTCAACTCACCACAAACGTTTAATAAGTGTGGAAGACATTTTAAATGAAATGTGTTTTTTCCGCCACAATGTTCATAAATCATATTACATCCCCAAACTCACAGCAGGAAGTAGAGAGAAAGTAATGACAGTACATCATGGAGGCCAAACTGGCAAAGACACAAGCACTGCATCTACCTGATTAAAAATGTGACAGTCAATTAAACAATGCAGCAGAAAGGGAGGACAGAGCGATGGAGCGGCGCTGCAGTAGTCGGCCTTACTGTTTAACAAGCTGAATTCCACTACATTAATATTTTAGTCAGTTCTACCTTCAATTTTTGTCTTTGGATTGTGCTGCTTCTGTCATAAAGATGGTGAATTTTCCATTTCATAAACAGAAGCCAGTTCTGTGATGTAGGCCTCCAGGTTAGAAGCCACAAGATCTGATAAGTCACTTGCATCACAAGTTGTCATTCTGAATCTTTACCGAAAACAAAGTTCAACCTCATGTCTACTTATCTTTTTACTGCAGTAAAGTCTGTACATTCATTTCAATGAATCATTGGACACACATATAGGCCTGTCACAAATATTATACAATCACCTTCATCACAATTATGTGAGCTTAACTAGAGCTGCACAATTAATTGCAATTATGTTTTGTTAAATTCTTTTCTAATTTCACTCACTTCTTAAGTAACAGCTAAACTCAATTTGCAATTATTCAAATAAACACGACTGAGAGAGAGCAAGTGTTGCAGTTTGGTTGTAAACATACATTCATACTGTAATCATGCTGAATATAGATTTTTTTGTAAATCCAAGGCAAAAAATTGCAAATAATTTAATATTTCATTTTTTAAAATAATTTTCTAATCATCTAATTAAAGAAATATTGGTCAACCCCCCTAGAAAATTTTCACATTTAAGAAGTTGACAATTTTTACTTTTTTCTTTAAAAAAAATTGACTCACGCCAATTATCAATTATTAAAACAGTTGCCGTGTCAACTGTTAGATGTCACTAACCTCATGACACCAGAGAAGTTACTTGTGTCATAACTGTTGCAACAAAAATGGTTATGGGAGGAGCATCTGACAGTTATGGATCAGTATCTAGTCTTGAGTGTGAATTTTAAGTATGCATTTAAGTTAAAAGAAAAGACCACTAGACAAATATGGCATCCACTACATGTCTCTGGAGGATCACTGTATAAGCTGGGCACAATCATAAACGGTTACTAATTTAACTTTTTAACTATTGCCTAGCCATCTTTGAGGAAGAAATTAAGCAACCACTCATGTTTGGTTTCGTGTGTGACTTCACTTAAATTGCACAGAAATTGTTTAGTCTTTCTGAAACTTTCAACAACACATCTATTGACATGTCCTGTCTTGAATTAACCTCATCTTATTGGATGTGTATAATCACGGTCCTATGTTCACGCCTAAATCAATCAGGAGGGACAGAAACATGGTGGTAGCAAAAAAAACTGCTCTATTGAATCTTAAAAGATTAAAGAATTGTTAACACCTCGATGGTTGAAAGGCTTGAAACAAGTTATTCAGCAAGTGTTTGAAAAGCTGGACAAAGTTGTAACTTTACTGAATTTTCACAATTAATTTGGGAAAAAATCTTCCTCATCTTCTGTTATATTTCAGGCCGCTTACAGTAGATACTTCACACTGGTGGAACCACTTCACGCATGTCAAAAAGTTATATCATGATTAAATTCTTTGGGGCATGTAAACGCACATCTTGTTGGATCACTTTATTTTGTGTCCATGTAAACAGGAAAATTGGAACCACTAATCAGAATCATTTCAATCTGGCTTAAGAAATATTGTCCATGTAAGTGCACTGGATTGTCTACAAAACAAAAGGAGAGAATAGAGAAGACAGCAAACACTGCCCAGAACCAGTGTGGAGCGTTACAGTGGATGCAGGCGGTGCCTTGACACCAATTTAACTTATTAAATTAGTATGTATTACAGTATTAGTCTAAGTTGCTTCATGGAGCCCACATATTGTCCTTTACTGCAGAATTCCCCATCCCCCAACTGCACACAACTCCTTTCCCTAGGGCAACAGGTTTCTGTGTCATGAACATTATAATCTATAGTTAAAGTGTCTACTTAAGTGGAACCAAACTGGGCACAAAAAACAAAAATCACTCTGCAGGTAAGGAATATGTCAGATTTATACGTAGGAGTGACCAAAAAAATTTACAATATAGCCAATTGTAAAATCCAAATCACGATAGCTGCAATCTTTTGATAAAGGTTATAAAGGAATGGATAGTGAAAAACCAGAGGAACAATGGGCCATATTTATAACTAAAAAAATACTTGATTAGGGCAGGGTGATAAAACAATAATTATTATGATTGATAAATGAGGATAATATTTATTGTGATATACATGTTTCTTTTGTCTTCAGGGTTTCTTTTGTTTACACTGTAAGCTAAATCTCTAACAAAATGCTTCAATGTTTTATCTGGTTGAATAAGACCTCAGATTAAAATAAACAAAATGAACAATATATAATATATACAACATATTAAGAAACACTATCCCGCAATAACTTTAGCTAGGAATCAAATGGTAAGTGATAACATGACAATTTGTCAGATTCCCTGTGTTTATATGACTTGAACATGAACACAGCTGTATGACATTATCCTTTTGATAACAGCATTCGAGCTCCACACCCTGAGTGTGACGTCAGAGAAAAACAGCTGCCCTGTGAATATAGTCAATTCCCTCTAAAACCATGAATCATATCACAAAATTTTAGTATATCATTCAGAGCTATTTACAAGGTTGATTAGTATTTTCAAATGTGCTATGCAGGTCTAATATAAAGGCCGGGTCCCCAGTGGAAAACTTGTGCTGAGCAGGAAGACAGCCAAAAGCCATTCCCCTAATTGCTGACTTCAATAGACGACTGGCCTTAAAATGGTGCATAGGCCTGTGCTCTCCCAACTACAACTGTGTATGTATGTAAACAAAGTCCTTCTGCAGTTTCTTTCACATACACACCTATCATCAATCAAAGCACTCAATGAAAAGGACAGAAATCTCTCTTTGGAAACAGACCCCATTGATAAAAATCCTCTCTCCTGATTTCCAAAGCTCCTCCATCCTTCTCTTCCCCTCTTCCCATGCTGCACTGAATTAACAGTGGGTATTATGCAACGCTGCTCTATTTCGCTCTGACAAACAAATCTAGACTCCAGAGTGTGTCCTCCTGATCCCTGTTGGTCCATCACTACGACAGCGTGGTGAGAGACTGCAGACAAGCATGGCCAGTGCTACTTCTGCTTCATACTGACTGTCTCCATTAAGATCATAAGAGATTACAATCATTATCTGAGGAGCCAAATCCCTCCCAGCTTTCTGGACAACAATGGTTGTGTAAGAGGGCATACAGTACACTCAATACAGCAGTTCTGCTGAATTAGTTTCATTTGTCAGTAAACTGTTAGGCACAATATCAGCTTACCTAAAAAGATGACTTACTTAACCTGGAAAAACAGACAACACTCAGTTCCTCTGCTACCCCAAAAATGTTTTGTTTGCTTGTATTAGACACATTAGCAAGACAATAAGACTTGCCCAATTGCCCTGGGGGGCAAGTATAATCCCACAAAGGGCTAGTAAACAGACAATGGAAATAACTGAGGAGTGAGCTTGCTTCATTCTCATCTCTGTTGAGAGGTGCACATGCAGATTTAGAATGACAATTAACTTTGGTTTCTTTTGTAATTTGACAACTGCTAATAAATAGAACAATTTGTAAAAGGGGCACGTAACAATGTACCTTGGGCAAGCAGATTTCTGACAGACTTGGCAGACCAGGAAAGTGAAAAAAAAACATTAAAGTTGAACCCTGATTAAGACACTTGTTGACACAAAGTCCACACAGAGATGTAACTAAATAACCCAAGAAACCTTACTCAATCATGTGACTCAGTCGAAGCATGTGACATAGTCCCTATCCAATGTCCATGTGAAACTTTAGACTAGATTTTAGAATTCTGGTAAACATGGCTCAAAACATTCTCCAGATACTGGATTATGGTTTTGACATATATTTTACTAATATGGCCATTGTATGAAAAATCACATACAAATTAGTCATACGTATGTATAAAGCAATTAACTGTGCTTCACTGTTAAATATTACACAATGGGAAAAAAACTCTTCATGTATCTTATTTTGTTGATGCTAAATTATATCATTAGTTTACAAATGGGAATTCAGATCATACCGTCACAGTATAATCGTGCAGAATAATGAGTGCATTTCTCTCCAGCCCCATTTGATATGTATATATTATATACTTATGAGCTTTCAAGTCATGTTAACAGAAGGAACTGAACAGTGAATGAATTGCTACTGATCTGAGAGCAGCTTTTTTATCTGTGTATGGTGGATTACCTTGTATAATCCTCCACACAGCCGTCAGAGAATGGGACACTCATGTCAGAAATCAGCATGAAGTCACAGCCGGGTAAGAAAAGAAATGGCCTATCTTTTCTGGTATTTACACAACAAACAGCTCTTTCCTTATGACTTTAGACATGTACTGACAAAATGCCTAATATAATGAAGAAGACAGTCTAAAGGGAATAACTACTATAACTATACATGCCCCCTAATATTATACTAAGCAAACATACTGATTTTTTAAAGAAAAAACTTTAAGGCACTTTGGTAAAAGATAATAAACGTTTGGGCCTTTCGGCCAGTGCCATATGATCAATTCCACAACCACAGTAGTTTCACTTCACACTGTTTGAGATGTAAAAAATTTGAAATATATTTTTATTTGTTTTATAGTTTGAGTTCAGTTCCTCAGTTTGAGGCACGGTTTGTACAGATTTACAAGCATTACGTGGGACATTTCAAATCCTCTTAGGACAGACGCCCCAACGCTGTGGATAAAGACAGTGCCACTATCCCGGGCTCCTGCCCATAGCTATCACTAGGGGGAATTAGGTTAAAGGCAGGGATTCAGTGGGCTAGCCAGAGAGCCACGTTAACACAATTAGGCTTGCACAATACCTCGACAAACCCATATACAACATGCAACATGCATGACTGAAAAATACCAGTGAGCACTGTGACAAAAAAACACCACACAAAGCCATGGGGCCTATTCAGAGGGGCCTAACACAGAAAATTAAGAAGGATTAAGTTAAAAATGTACAAAAACCTATGTACTTTGTATACAACTTTTTGAACATGCAGTATTTTTAAAAAGGTACACAACTACCAGAGTCAAATGATGTGTCACAACCACATGAAAAAACAAGAATTCTGTGGTTAATACCACAGTTTCTCACTTTGCAGGAAGAAAAAGGTTCCACAATTTGTGTCACACACTGCCCTGACCACAGCCCTCAGAGTTTAAAACAAAGGGCTCACAAGACAATGGTAATATTTACAGTGTTTTATGTATCTCGGCACCACTGAAAATGAGGGTCTCCCTCAATGTGTTTTCCGAGGGTTTAAATAAATAAATGATCAAAATGAAGATGAAACTGTGCCCTACAGCTGATAACCATCCACTGTGTTGCTGCCAGCCGATGCAGCAGTCTGGCAAGATATTATCATCATGACGCGCCGTGTCAGCACCAGCTCTGGCCGTGTCAAACTTGCCGACACTTCGCCTTGTGACAGATGGCAGCACTTTGGGTATGTTAGCACAGTATGACGACACACTGCTGTCACACTGACTAAAACCTGCTTAGTTTCTTATTATTTTAGGAACAAATCCTGCTATGAAGACAAAATTATGTTATGCTATAATAAATTATGGTGTTATAACATTATCTTTTTCAGCACGGAATTATTGTTTCTTGTCATTATAATATATATATTTTTTTTTAATCTCCAAACAGAACTCAAGGGTAAGCAAAAGCCAAACAGAGTTAGTATTTCTCCTCTTCCAATTTTCTACCAACAGCAAAATGAAAGGAACATATGAAAGCCTTTATGCTCAATAAGGCTGCTATTTCCACAGCTGGAATAGAGATTCAGTAACCCTAACCCTTAATACAAGTCTGATTTACAGCACGACTGTGACGGAAATATCCAATCCTCCATCCAATTATTGTTCTTCCCTTAAACATGATCCACACAAGCAACGCTTATATTACTGTTCGAAATCCCTCATAAATCAAGATGCTCCAGTCAGCCAACTTCAACTTAACTTAACTACTATAATGAGGAGAATGAACTGGTTTGCTCCACATGGTTATCATGCATGTCTGGACACAAGCTGTTAAGGAGGATCAGACAGCCTGTTTGTCTCATTCATGCTCAGGTGCATGTCCTCAGCCTTGGTCAATAACAGCTAGACTGTAATGGGATTTTAAGCAATAAAATTGTCCACCAATAAATTACAAATATTTAATGTTTTTTGTGTGGATTATTCAAGTGAAATCAACAGCGAAACATTCATACAGACTAATAGAACAGCATTAAAAATAGCCTACATGTACTTCTTTAAGGAACAAATAATGAGATCACTCTAGCAAAGGTTAGTTTAAAGGTCCAGTGTGTAAGATTTAGTGGAATTAGGACCTAACTGCAGAAATAATATTCATAGTTATGTTTTCATTAGTGTATAATCACACGAAAATGAGAACCATTGTGTTTTCCTTAACTTAGAATGAGTTGTTTATATCTACACAGAAAATGGGACATGTTGCACCATCATGTTTCTACTGTAGCTCAGAATAGACTTCATCTTCTTTATTCCATTTTACAGTGGGTGTCATGTAGTGTTAAGGTGCATTACTGTCACCTACTATGTCTGAGTGTGGACCAGAGTTAATATCCCATGAACTTAAAAGCCGAGAACAACAAAACAAACAGGCTCTAGCGAGGGACAAACACGTTTCTTTGTGACTAACATATGTGAGGGGGTGGTAGGGTATTCAGATGGTTGCAATCTGCAACTGTACCACTAGATGTCACTAAATATCACACACTGAACCTTTCATTTAATATAAAGTTCGAGCTATTGTTCACATTATTCACAGCTTAGAAAACAATAATAAAGGACAAATTAGCAGGAGTGCAGTATGTTTAGATTTTTGCATGAATATGTTTTGAGCCTTGATTTGTTGGGTGTTAATTTAATGAATTACTAAAATAATCAAATAAACAGAAAACACACTCTATCCCCATGGGGTAGCACTGTTAATTAATAATAAAAAAGAAGATGAATAATAAAAAATGTACTAGCCAAACACAGTAAATTACATGTTTATTATATAAACACATATACATATGACTATACTGCTGTAAATAATGTATTAATTACTTGTCTTACTTTAATTTTTGCTTTAGTTATTAGATCTAAAAGACAATTGAATTTCCCCACCTGCTACACAATCATAAATTCACTGTTAATCAGATTAACAGTACGAACCACCACTGGTTTAAACACAGACTGAGAGTCAGATGTTATCTCACTAATATTATGGAAAACAAAACACCATAATATGTAATGTCGGTCAATTCTGCCAGGTATAAGGTGGAAAAATATGAATGATGCATGCATAGAAGAGCGCCTCAGATTAATTTCATTACAAATCTAATGTTACAGACTCACTGAATGTTAAAATGTAGTCCAATGGAACCTTAAACAACAACGAATATATTAGGTGAAGGGTTAAGCGCGACTGAAACAAAATCAACAGCAGGACTCGCTGTTTTCGTGGTGAACCTGCAGCGGGTTCGCTTTCATCTAGGCCTCAGCAGCGCAGATAAATGCGACACTCCGGTCATCTGTTACATCAAGCTCTGTAAATTTAATCCTGCGTTATTTAGAACATTGCTGTGAGTGAAAATACATCAAACATCACTAAAGGACAATATATTAGCGACGTTATATAAGAAATCGCCAGATCGCCATGATGAATCCAGTGAGTAAGTTTTTTTAGGACGGTGACCACACGCCGCGCCCCCATGTCTACAGCACTGAGCTGTCAATCCCTTTTTAAGCCAGGCTCATTTTGTCTTACTTTAATGAAAGTGTCCCCCGTTAGATGATTTATCGCGTCTCCATCCTTCTTTCGTTACCTGACAGTTAGCTAGCCGTTGAAGGTGGGATGCTGACCATTGCTAACCGAAGCCGTATTGGCTACCAGGACGTTTAATATTAAAACGAGGTTGTACTTAAAACACACACACGCGTTTCAAATTCTCAACGAATCTGCATTCTTACCTTTTTGTTTTGCGCGTTACGGCTCGTCCAGGGGTATTAAATGTGTCTATATGAGCGAACAGCCGACATTAACTCGCCCTCCTCCTCCTCCTGTTTGAACTCGGACTGAATGACGGAGCTCGAGCCGCTGACGACGCCACACGACGCCGTCACGTGACACGTGGGATTCACCGGCTGTCACAAAATGACAACGACGCAGTGGTTTTCGGTCCACGAGGGGAATAGTGACACACAAAAGTTCATACATGAAATTGTACAAGGAAAGCACCCTGCGTTTCATCTCTAGATGGATGAGGGTCCGCACGAGGCGCTGCAGCTTCAGTCATGTGGTTTGTTTAACTACTCTCCACGTTGAAAATTATAGTCAAGTCAAGACTTCAAGAAAGAATGATATTTTTATTCTGTACATATTAGAGGAACGAGTAGAGGAGGCTTATTGCTGTTGTATTCACAGGAAAAATAATTCCTAGTTGCATATATAACTATTTACTGTAGTACATACTTTCTTACTTACAATTATGTTGCATTTTAGGAAAAAACACAGGCTTAACAAACAAAAACCATTAAGTCTTTGAGTCATTAACTACACAGATGACTGAAACACGAGAATAAGCACATGTACGTACAGTATTTGTGAATTTCTTAATAAATGTGAAATGATATCACCCTATTTCAAATAAGTATTCACTGTCACATACAGTGAGATGATTTCCATGCCAACATGGCAACAACCTACACAGAATACATTAACAGTATGTCTTAACTATATCGACAGTTTATTTTTTTTACAGGGTCTCTTTGAGTTTGCCAGGTTGGCGATAGTAACCACTCTCATGACAGCAATTACTGGTTGTAAGGACGGCTCCGAAGCAGATTGTCCAGCTCCGTCTTGTTGATGGTACCGTAGGCCTGGGAGTAGCTGCCTAGCTTGGCTCGAGGGTCACCTGCAGCTGCAACATTACTGTTATTCTGAAATACTTTCTTGCTGAAGCGAGGTGGTGGCCTTGAGTTGGAACGCTGGTTCTGCACGGGAAGAAAAAGAAATGAGTAAATAAAGTGACCCATGACATACAGTAGTGAACTGTAAACTACATCTTGTAGTATCTTGCTGGTTGTTCAACTACATTCATATTTGCATAGTGATTCAATTAGTTGACCTACTTCTTTGCCATTCTGTGTAGTTAACCACTGACTCAAACATTTGGGACATAAAAGAACTGTGATTCAACCCCTTTTTCCAGCCTCACACATTTTTTCTTTCATTGAAAAGTGCAAAGTACAGCAGTTTGAACTACTTTTGCTGAGTAGTTTTAGTTAACCATACTACATTACTCCTTAAGGCAGCTTTACTGTAGTTCAACTTCCAGTGTGATGTAGTAGACAGAGCTTTGGAAATAATTACTAGACCACCTGTGATTTTTCTGTAGAAATTCAATATAATTCTTCAACACTGGTTGCAATTCAGTTGGTTCAAGTGGTTAAATAATTACAACAATTTCTAATAGGCATGATAAAATCTGGTTATAACAAAAATACATTCAATAAATTATGTTTAAAAACCAAATTGAAATAGTAACATTTCCAAATGTTACACCAGATGACAAAAAAAACATTTTCTGAGATACTATTATCATATGCATCGCCTACATATGTGAGGTTAAGACAATGCAAAGTCATTTCCAACTTAACCAAGATTAGAGAGTTTGTGTCATGAGAAGTCAGCCATTTTGGTTCTTCATGAAGACAACAGTTAAAGAGTCACTGCTAAGAGACTTGGAATCAGCAGCAACTGTTCATTACAACTTCCAGAAAAAAAATACAATCACACTCCATCCACAAAGAAAAAGGCAGAAAATGTATTTCAGCACCAAGTTACAGTGGTCCAATAATTATTTCCAATGCTGAAGTTTGCAGAGCTATGCTTTCAAAGTACCCCAACAATACTGCTTATACACAGATAGTGGATTCATATTTTATATGTTCTGGGGAGCAGTGTACAGACCAGGCGTGCAGATGTGACATGCAGTCCCGAAGACAGAGACGGCTCTTCCTTTCGAACCAGCGGATTGGTCTGTGTTTGTGTTAGGGTCGCAGAGAAGGAGCGGCTATGGGTCACAGGAGCTGAACGACCACGCTGCAGAATCTGGTCCATGGACTTGTGGAAAGAGAGTGGAAAGAAAAGAAAAACTGAATGAGTCACACAAAAAACGCGAGTAGGAGATGAAGTAAGTGGGTGAAGATGAAATAGAAAGAACCTAAGAATACATCATTAAGAGAGAGCTGACTGGTGAGTCTTTTGCCTACTGTGTTAGCATTGGTGCCCTCTGTTGGTGATGCAGTTACATGTACATTACTGTTTGGTCCTGTTAGTTTTCTGGAGTGGTAGTAGTGAGGGGGACCTGCTGGACTCCGCACAAAACCATCTGAATTAAGGAAAAAAGAAGAGATACATTTTTGATTTTCATCTTAGGGAGTATAAATGGACAATGTATATTTGAGAAAAAAACGTTGTTTAGATTCTTTTGTGAAGATATGTAGATTTCCACATACTCGGGGCATGTGTGATGGGGTTATATGTGAGTTTTCCTAAGTCAGGGCTTAGTGGCTGGCTCATCAGCCGGCCTGATGCATTCACAGGCTCAGGTTTAGCGACACCGGCATGTGAAGGTTCATGGCTTTTCTCATCAGTCTGTTTGGGTTGTGTTTTCTCCTCGTGGTCATCATCCTCATCGCTAATGTTTGCTGCCACTGGGTCTTTCTCGACTCTTTCCTTCACACCAGGTTTGTAAGTGTCACTGACAGAGCCTCCACCTTTTGGTTGGACCAGTCTCAGCATCCCCTGATTAGTTCTACATTCAAGTATCATCTGCAGGCAAAAAGGTAGATTGAGAGGATCAAATTCACAACCTAAATACTCCTCTCCAAGTAAAAGCATTGGCATTCAAACCCTTACTTAAGTAAAAATATGTAAGTATTATCAGCTAAATGTAGTTAATGTATGAAAAGTCAAAGAAGTCATTGTGGTTTCTGTCACTGTTTTACTTTATATTTGATGTTTTTGATTCATTTTATTGCTGCATTCATGTGTATGTTGTATTTTACTGCTGTACATGTTTAAGGTTGAGCTCATTTGCAATACTTTATATACTGTTGGCTAGTTTAACCTACAGCAATTCATCACATTATATAAGTCTCTCTTAGATGTCAACTTTTCATGAGCTCAGAAAAACAGGCCAGCTTTGTGACAATGCATTTTCCAGCTAGTCCAAAATTGTTTTAAATGAAGGAGTTTATTTGACTTAAGGAGGCAGAGAATTTGCAGTTCATCTCAAACATTCAAAATCAAGACATTAGGAGATATGTGGTTCTCACTGGACAGGACTAAAGCTGTCAGACAAATGTGATGGAGTAAAAAGTACAATATTTGCTTCTGAGATGTAATGGAGTAGCAGTATGAAGTTGTTATTTCAGCCATTTTATTAATTTTATTTTATATGAGTTTAAGGACAACTGAATCGGGGGATCAATAAAGTGAAATCTGAATCTGAATAGACATATACAGATGCATTTTGATTACATAAAGCAACAACGGACATGTGTGAATTGGGGTGATTGTTTCCTAACCTCACAAATTTCCAAAATTTTGAATTTTTTTGAAAAAATCTCAGTTTTAGTGACCGAAAATTCAGTGTATGTGTGGATGAGAGGCCAAAACATAAGAAAAATGTTCATTTTGCTAAATATCCTCATCAGTGTGGACAGTGTATTAATTTTATGTGAATACATTTCTAAATTCTGTCAAATTAAATCAAAGTTGGCATCAAACTAAGAGTATTCAGACTTTTTTTCGGATTTTGTACCTCATAAAGTTTGTTGCGGTATTGAACCACAGATAACTGCACGTCATCATCCACCGGCAGCACAACATCGTAGTTCAGAGCTGGCTCCTTAGCTGGATTGTGGAACCTTTAGTGGCAGGAAAACAATCAAACAGGGACATGATCGACATAATGGTCTTTCTATAACTCTAACATGCAGTGTAACATACAAAAGAGAACCATATCAACCAAGCAAACAAATGAGAACAGAAATGTGAGTTTTGACAACACTGTGTTTAGCACAAAATCTGTATATACTCTTCAGCTCTCTCATACTTGGCTACATAGGGGTGCTCCAGGGCTTGCTCAGCAGACAGCCTCTTGTCTGGGTTAAAAACCAACAGACCCCTGAGCAGGTCCACAGCATCAGGAGGCACAGCTGGCTGGAGGAGGTCCTCTAAAGGCACCTGTGGTCTGTTCAGAGGGAACATGAAAAGAGACAGCAGGCAGTAGAAAGAATACATGATGAAATGAAGTAGCAGAGTCTATGAAATATACTGTAGTTAGATGAACTACAGACTTACAGACTTTAATCTTATAAGCCTATTCCACCCAACAATTTATCCTTTGCAGCAAGATGGTTGCAAACAGTTTCATACTTGGCTCTGTGACATTACAGTTGTTGTGAGCAGTCACTACTATTATCACCACCTCTGCTCCCTGAGCATTTAATCAGCTCACCCTTCATCTGCAGGATCTGCTTCTAGTTTTCCTAGTGGGAGGAAGAAATTTGTCATGATCCCTTTCTAAATTCCCTCTTTGCAGGGCAGGCTAAGTGTACGCTGCCCCAAGTGACGAGGTCACAGATATCAAACAAATATCACTACATACTGTGTGCTCACATGCCTATAAACAGCTCCACACGTGACATTAGATTACCAGACGCTGTACGGACACCAAAAGCACAACACTGCTGATGCATCCTGTGTACAAAGCAGGGTTCCCACACATTTTCACAGACAAAATTTAAAAACTTTTCCATTACTTTTCAAGGACCATCAATGTCATTTTTATCATCATTCATAGAGGTGTACTTCTATGCAATGTTTTACTTTTTTTTTTAGATTGTTGGTTATTTATTATTATCATATTCACTTTAAATACTATAGTAATGTTACCCTTCATTACAGAAATTACTTTGCAGGCTCTGAGGAGAACACAGGGTTTGAGTTACATTTAAGACTATTATGAATACAAATTAAAAAAAAACTGAGTCTTTTATCATTTCCCAGTCCACACTGGAAAGTACAGAGGAGTCCCAGTCCCAGAATTACTTACAAAGTAAATTCATTTATTCACTTAATTTAATTATTTACATATTCACATGCTTTAAATGTTGCCATTGCACAATTTGTATTTGTGCTCATTGGTTCCATGTTGGTTTGGTTTTGTTAAAGCATGATCAAATCTTGCACATTTTTTTTAAAGATTTGAAAGTTAAGTTGATGCAACTTAACTTCAGCCTCCCTTTAGCCTGTACACTAGGTCTGCTCTTTCTCCATAATCCAATCAGCGTTTAAGGCCTAAAAAACTTATCTAAGACATTTTAAGGCTGAAAATTCTGAATTGAATTTTAGACTTTCTAAACCCTGCAACAAACTCGAGCACTGATTCTCAAGCATCAAGGAAAACAGAACAGACTTAAAGCTGTATTATCAACTCAAAAAAGGGCTTAAACAAAAAATACTCATGACCCCAAGGTGTGATATAACTGCACAAACATAATGTAGTGTACTTTAGTCATTAATTGTACTAACATGGCTTTCCTCTGAAGTTATTATTCACTGTTTGGCACAAAAATGTTGTGCACAATGCAGCATTTATAAAAAGAAAGAATATTGAGCTGTTACAGACATGTCCTTTACATGACAGCCATAAGAAGATAAAGCAGTATGATACACTGAATAAACATCACTGTTTGTACACCAGGTCTGCTCTTTCACACATTTAAACATTGCTCTTCTGTGTCTTTTTCAAAATCTAACAGGCTTTCTCTCTTATCTTTTGAATTTTATTACAGATAACAAAATTAAAGTCTGTGACTTTTCTACAACTTTTGACAATTGTACTTCATACATCACCAAAGGGATTTTTACCACACATAATGTATTAGAAATGTATAAAAGCTTTCTTACTTCAGCAACATTCTCTGGATGACGGAGGATCCATATTCAGACTTGATTGCAAGAATATCTGAAAATAAAGTGAATTATAATTCATACAAATGATTATGTCATCTACTTAAAGTGCAGTGTGAGGGATGTGAGTGACTCACCATCTGGGCTGGGGTGTGGTATGGCACTCATGATCTTCTCTATCTGGTTGATGGTTGATGTCCCAGGAAACAAGGCTTTTCCCAGCAGCATCTCTCCCAGGATACAGCCAATACTCCACATGTCTACACCTTTAGTGTACCTTAAGACAACAATATCCTCTTTTTACAAGTCCAGTAAACTCATAACGATTATGTCATTTTCCCAGACAGATCATTTTATCCCTTTGTATTAAGACAGGTGGGCCTTGATTTCAAAGTTTCTGTCTCTATCATTGCTTAATTAACTGTTGTGAAGAATGAACACGAGCAGAAAATGTCATTCAGATACTGACAACAGATGCTTGTCACAGTTAATACCTCGCAGATCCCAGCAGGATCTCAGGAGCTCGGTACCACCGCGTCGCCACATACTCCGTCAGTGCTGGATTCCCACAGTCCTCTTGGATCTGGTTGAGTGATCTGGCCAAGCCGAAATCGCACAGCTTGACAACACAGTCAGTGTCCAAGAGCACATTGGACGGCTGTGGGAAACGCCGACCAGACAGACATTCATTACAAAGACCATAACAGTTTGATTTTCACTCAAATAATCCAGAAACCAAATGGAGTCTGTTACAGAGCGCTAGGCTTTGAACAAGGTATGAAAACAGGAATTATAAAAATGAAAAATCAAACAAGAAGGAACACTGAAAATCTTCAAAAGGTTCAAACGAATTAACAAATCACAGATACTACTTTTTATTGTATTTTAGAAAATGTCTTAACTTTTCAAGAAAAGGGGTTTGTGTGATGATTTTGAAATCATGTACTGACTCTAACATGTAATATAAGGGTGAATATTCGTGCATTTATTAGTACTCTCATTCATTGGTGTACCTTTTGATCCCTGTGAATAACATTTCCTGAATGCAGGTATTTGATGGCTTTGAAGAGCTGGTACATCACATAACGTTTATGGATGTCTTTTAGTAAGGTGCCTTTTTTGATCACTGCATGCAGGTCGGTATCTGGTAGAAAGCAAAAAGCAGAGCTCTTTTAGGCAATCTCTCTCCACTTACCATCCCAAAACATCTCCAAACCTTCATTTTAATACTACTAACCACAACCAAGAAAACCATTCTACTCAACTGGAAAGACAGAACGAAACTATCAATAAATCACTGGCTCAATCTGTTAACAGACCACGCAAACTTAGAAAAATTCACTTCCACCCTAAGGAACAACAATCTCATCTCCTTCAATAAAACCTAGTCTCCTTTCCTACAATCCATCCAGAGCTGATTCGTCTTTGTATCACTACAACCAACTGTTTTTCAATTTATTTCTCTCTCTCTTTGAATCTCAATATAACAGTTAAATCAAAAGTGTCCATGCCTAATTCACATTCCCAACTGGTTCTCCCATTCCCCAGGATTATAAAATGAAAGTTTAGTCTTGTTTCTTTTTTTTAAATTATTCTTATTTATTTTATTTTCTTCTTCTTAGTTAATTATTTTTCTTTTCTTTATTATGTTAGCCACTGTAAAAGTGCATCACGTGTATATACTGCTATGGAAAAAATTAAGAGACCACTGGTTTTACTATTTCCAAGTAAGTAACATTTATTTCAAATTCCAAATAAAAACATTGTCATTTGAAGCATTTATTTGAAGAAAATAACAACTGCTCAAAGTAACAAAAATGCAGTGTTTTCAGACCCTAAATAATTAATTTTGAAACAACACAATAATGATTTAATTTAGCAAGAGTTCAGAAATCAATATTTGGTCAAATAATTTTCATTTCCAGTGGACACTTTCATGCTCTCTCTTTCACTTTGCTGTTTGTGTTTTATGTAATTTAAAGCTCAGCTTCATTTCAGAGGTTTTCAGTTGGTACAGGTCTGAACTGTGGCGTGGTCTCTTATTTTTTTTCATAGCTGTATGTAAATATCTATGTATGTGACGTCATTACTGTTAATGAATCACTGTGTACGTCTTGCTCCACAAAAAAAATGCAAATTAAAAAAAAATTTTTAAAAGAAAAAGCACAAATCAGTAATATTAGGGCTGTTTGACTAGTGTTAATTAATGCTTTGATAAATTATTCATAAGATCATCATCAAACGTGTACATTTCTACAAGTATACACACACACACACACACATACAGTGAGCAAGCAGCATGCCAAAAATTAAACAGCACAAGTCTGCACTGTGATGCTGGTGTATCGTCACTAAACTGCAGAGAGGCGGAGGCCAATCTGTGGACTCAGCAGTAAGACAGTGCCGGCAGCTAAGGGAAGCAGAAACCCTTCTACATACACACACATATACACACAGGCACACACAAATACACAGGCACGCACGCACACACACAGAAACAGAATTCAAAACACTATGACACATTTTCTCCGTGGTCGAGTCTTCCTTTCTTGTCTGCTTTGTCTTGTTAGTCATTGCTTGTCTTTTATGTCATTTTTGCCTTGTTTGCGTCTTCTGAAGTTATTTCCATCTTGTCGCGTCTTTTTGGTCTCATTGTATCTTCTTTTGTTTTTTTGTACATTTTACGTCATTTACCTCTTCAGATTCAGATAAACTTTACTAATCCCCAGGGGGAAAATTCAATATCCATCAGCTCAAAATATGAAAAGAAAGCAGGATAAAACAAATAATTAGTTAATTATTTACAGAATATTCCATCTGTCTTCAATTGACTAACGTGTGTTACAGTCTGATGGCAGTGGAGATGAAAGATCCTCTGTAACTCTTTGTCTTTTATATCATTTTCGTCTGGTTATGTCTTTTACGACTGAGGTCTCTCCTCTGCATTTCACATGGCTTCGCTGAGGTCAACATGTATTAACTCTTCCAAAGATCACTCTTCTATTTTAATTAGGAAATGGATTCACATATCATTATTGTTATGCATTTTACTCTGACAATTGGCAACCCAGTAAAAACCACTACGTGACCTGTTTTGGGTCCTGAACCTAAGTTTGGGAAAGGCAGCTTTAATACATCACCTCATGATTTCTGCCTAGATTTTCGTGAGCAGAGGTGGTAAAAACAACAACTCCCATGAGCCGATCTACTACTCTGTCTTTTATCACTGTTTAGATTGGGAGACCACCAGTGGCAAGAATGACATACTGTGCCTTTAAGATAATATCTTATCATGTTGACAAGCTTAGGAACTTCTAACACTGACTCACCCATATATTCAAAGATGAGATAAATGTCTTTATCATTTTGGGCTCTGATGACATTCAGAAGTTTGATGATGTTGGGATGATCTCCAAACTCCTGCACACAGAGTTGAACATTTTTAGTAATAGAAACAACACACACACACTCACACACACACACACACACACACCCACACACACACACACACACACACACACACACTGACCTCTCTTTTGGCTTGTATTAACTGGCAGCTAGTGTGTCAAGGTTATGCACACAATGGGTAAAGTTCCAGCAGAGATTACATAACACATAAACCTTGTAACTATTTCACTGGAAGATGACAGCAGCTGATTAGCAGTAGAGCTGAAGTTCACATGAATGTAAGTGAAGTAATAACAGAAATATGGAACACAAAGGTGTACACAACACCACTGCACTGAGGAGTCTCATGTCGTTCTTTATACATGTTTAACTATACTATTAAATGAGCTTATGGACAACGTTGACGCTCAATTGTTTTCATGCAATAAACTGAACAGCTGCAAATTTGACAGGAAACCTGTTCAGACAAAAATGAAAGGGACATAAAGTAAGTATAGGTATGAAGTATAAATGAAAAAGAGGAAGAGGAAAAACCCTGAGGAAGAGCATAACTGTAGCAGAGAAAAACTTCAGTAACATCAGTGATAAAAACCAGTTTGAGGGAAAACAAAACTGATGAGTGCATGATTTCTGGGAAAAGATAGTGAAAGTATAACTGAGACTTTTCAACTCACTACAACTCAGTCTGACCTCTGTTTAATTTCACAACATTGTTATTATTACCTGGAGGAACATGATTTCTCTGAATGTGCGCTGCAAAAAAGAAAAGAAAACAGAAATAGTCAAAGTTTGAACTCTGTAATCAATGTGAAGTAATAAATAAGGCACACACAAGGCTCCTGTTTCATTTCATCATTAGCCAGACACTTCTTCATATTAACAATGTTCAAGGAGGCAATTTATACTTAGAATGGCCAAACAAGAGGCATAATAAATGCTCCACTGCACAACAATAACTTAATTTCACTGTGGATCAGTGTACACACCTGGGCATCTGTCCTGTTTCTGAAGGCATCGAAGATCTTCTTCACAGCCACAGTCTCCCCCGTCTGCCTGTCGACCGCCTTCCACACGATGCCGTAAGCCTGAGACACATACAGGGTTGGCAAGATGAGCAACAGTTCAAAAATCATTTGAAGTATGTATCAGGTTTTTTAAAATGTACATTTTGTATTTATGTTGGTTTGACATTTGTACCGTTTTCACAAACAAAAGTAAGACTGAATGCACCTGTCAAATGGTGTCATGAGAAATGTTACACCACCTTGACATTTTGTGAAACTGACAAACTGGCAGACATAAATTAATTAAATTAATTATTTTATTAATTTATTAATTTAATCCACAAATTAATTCTAATTAGAACGTGTTTTATTGAGTTTAGTTTAATTATTTGGTACAAAGTTTTTACAGTTACACCACATTTTTGGCATCATTCCTCACACATTCTCTCAAAATTGACTAAAATCAGAAATGTATCCACTTTTAAATTGAAGTCAACTGTGAGGACACAAAAATATTAGTATCACGTAATTGACCCAAAATCCTTTTTAAAAGGCTTACATTATTAGAATGTAGGGAATTAAGTGTTTAATGCACAAAATTTCCTGGGGGAGGAGAAACAACCCCCCCATCTTCAAATGAAACCTCCACCCATGGTCTTCTGAACACAGCTTGTGGAGCATCTCTGCAGGATGCTGCCTCCCTGTCGCTCAGGTGGACCAGCTGTGTAACCTGAGTCACAGGTATGCCTAGGTGATTTAGCCAATATGACGCGACTACGTGGCACTTGCCACCTGGCCACTTAAAGTAAAGCATCGGGTCTCAGTGGACAGTCTATGGAAAGAAACCAAGCTGTTTTTAGACATGTGGCAATCGCATAAGTGAGGAGAAAAACAAAAGCTTTGGGCTCTGAAGAGAACAAGTGTCCTCACACATCAGCTGATCGGAGAGTTTGCCCTGCCAAAGTAAATAAAGCCCTCGCTTACAACACTGGTATTCACTGAGGACCTGGAGAATTACAGGAATTTCTCCTGAAGCTGAAGTACAGCTGGAGTATTACAGGATTGGCAATGTACAGAGGACAATGTTACTGAATGTGGTTTCTGCCAGAACGAACGACAGTGAACCAGTTTGACTCACTCAACTTTTTAGGCTACACTAGAAGATGAAGACAAAAAAAGGTGACTCACCCCTTTTCCAAGTCTCTTCTTGATTTCAAATTTCAGAGAAATATGCTCCTCGACTTCAGTGACATGCATTGCTTCATGTTTCTTGCTCATTTCCTAAGAGCTTGTTCCTCTGCTGCTCATGTAGAAACCATAATAAACACACTTTGCGATAAGGAAATGAGAAACTCCTGTATATTCAGGCGTTAAACGGTTACCAGTGAATGACTTTGAGGGACTGGAGCCAGTTCCGCCAAAGCTGCAACAGCCTACTTAGTTATAATTTACAATACACACAACAAACATGCCTGCACTTTTGTATCTTAACTGGTAAACCACATGCGACTCTGTGTCTCTTGCTGTTCGTCAGACACCGCTTTTCTCGCTGCTCTGTCAAAGTCCCGTGTGTCGGTCGAAAAGCGCAGGTTACCTTGTCTCCTCCGTTTAGCAGCCGAAAATTATACACTGTGTTATTATTTTTTCCTCATCAAGGTATTAGTGTGTTCTCACGGCTGGTTATGGGATACTCCCACTGGCTGCTACTGCAAACAGACGAGCCGCAGAGTTTTGTCGTTGTTTGTCGTCCTGGAAACGGATACGCCGCTTCCTGGTTCTTAAAGGAGCCGCCACTCACATTCACACCGGTCTGTAAATATGGAAAGGGAAGAGGACAAGCTTTTCTAGTCCTCTATATTTCTTTATTTATAAGAAATTGAAGTTGGTATTGTTCAGTATAGCCCGACAGGTAGGTTAACGACAGGTGGGCGAAAACAAAGAGGGCGTCAACTAAAGCCTCTGGACAAATGACTAACATAAATTCTAACATCAGAGTTATATGATCAGGTTTATTCATTTCAAGGGGCCAGGACTTCCACTTCCTCCAAAGTGAAGCCAATGGGGAAGTAAGTTAAAGTGTAATACCGCTGATGACCACTAGATGCTGGCTCCCATAGACTTACACTGAACTTCTCTCTAAAAATACTAAGTTAATACTGTTTTCCAGGACACATTCTGGTCTCATTCGTTTTATTTGGATCCTCTACTAAGTGTTTTGGTGGTCCATCTTTAAAGTATTGCCATTAATAATATCGTATGTTGAAAAGAAGGCTTTTGGTATCTCCTGTCAGGCTTTGATTGACAGCTCGTTAGCTACTGAGTTGGACTTTTGGACAGTCTGTTACTTGAATAAAATATATTTTTTTCCTGACAGGCAGCTTGACTATAGTTGTGGTTAAGAGGTTACACTAAAACACCCGTCAAATGACTTGTCAAATGTCTCACAAATATTTGATGAAGTTCACCATTTTAGCGTGTCAGTAAGCTAGTGTTTAGTATTAGCTCACACATCACAACCACAAAGTGTTCAATTTGACATTGGGTATAACTTCGTATTGGTCGTCAGGGTTCCCAAATGTCACGGTTAATATCTCCAAAATGCCATGGGCTAGCTACATCAGATATTAAAAAGTTGTTCTCAAAAACACAAAGTTGGAAGTAGAATTTTAAACTTTATTTCTAAAAAGGTGTTACATGCTTTCATTTTAAAATCAAAACTATTATTTACAATGATACATCTTAATAAATATGTTTTCCCTAATGGTGTTTGAGGGTTGAAACATATTTAGTAAGCAAAAAACAGGAGGGGGGTGTGTGTGTCCACCTCTCTTTTGCCCACTTAATCTGACCAAACCCTAACTTCTACAGAAAAAATGGATTAGAGTTATAACAAGAGACAGGGTGAAAAAGATTTACACAAGTAGACAGAAAAACAAAGCAGGACCATAAACCATCACCTTACACTGAAAAGGAAGTGCAGACTAACCATCTTTCAATCCAAACACTTATTTAATTTTCATATAGCAGCCCATTAACTGATTAATAACAAGCTGCTTTTATGTACTGGAAAAATACTACTGTAATGATTCTTCAATAAATCCTTATGCGATAGAAAACAAACCAAAGAACCAAAGAGATAAAAAAAAGTTATACAAAGGCTTCGGCTGTTAAACCTTTTTCTTTATGTGCGGAATTTGCCCAAGATAATATGATTCTCGAATGGCATTCTGTAAAACTGAAGTACAAAATTAGACCTTTATTCATATTACAGTACAAAGGTAGAAGTAAACTGTTTAGTCAAGGACAGAATGAACAGCAAATATTAAAGGATTTATCGCACAAGTCTGGCTAGAAAAGGGGCCAATGGAACACCTGACACTAGAGGAAGAGCCCAGAGGTGCCAGGCAGCATGATGAGCCTGCACGATGATGGCCATTTACAAAAGAGACAGGACTTCCTGTTTGTCACAACAGAAATATGGGAGTAGTAAATGTCGAGAGGATAATAATAATAAAAGGAGTTGGGAGATTTGCGAAAAGGGAGACGTGTCCAAATGCAAATCCACATTTGTGGGGACGAAGTAGAGTTTTATGGACAGATGTTTTAGGAGGAGTGGAGGAAGCGGTTGAAGGCGTTGTAGGCCGACTCCAGATCAAACAGCATCTGGCGCACCTGATTATCATCAAGTTCATCTGAGGCCGACATGCTGCTGAGGGTAGTCAGCCTAATGAGAGAGAGAAGGAAAAAAAAAGAAAAGTGATAAAACATGTACTTAACCATATGCTTTTCACATTCACTGTTTAGAGTAAAAGAGTTTAGCTGTGGTCTTAAAATGCAGATGTATCAGTTCAGCTCAATGTGGGATCATTGCAGCTACTTGGTGCTAAGAATTTATATAATATAGTGCGTGTCAAAAGTTTAGAAACACCTAATCTTAACGTTTTTGAGAGACACATGCATATTCCTGTTGTTTATATACAACAACCTAGGTAATTTAAGAGTATGAAAATGTATTTTGACCAAATAAATATTCAAATGTATAGATATTTGTACAAAAACTTAATAAATGGTTTAACTTTATTTTCATCAAAAAAATCCTCCCTTAGAAGCGACATGTTTTAAACACTAACTGGCATCTGGACAGTTAGTTTCTCCAAACATTCAGCTGTCAGAGCGACAGAAGCTGACTTTCTGCTACCCGTGTAACTGTGGAAGGCTAAAAACGAGATAAAACTTGGCATCAGAACATCAGTGATGGCAAACAAACTGATTTTTATGATCAGTCTTAGATGGGCTAGGCACCCACACTGTGATTTCTGCCTACACTACTGTTACAAAGAATGTTTAACATGATATAGATTAGAAGCTGTTGTATGATTCACTCGTGAGGAGAGAAATTATTAAAAACAGTCTAAAATTTACAACACACTGCCAACAACGGATCCCTTCTGAACTACAGTTACTGACACAGGTATGTATTTTTGTATTTTGGGCATTTTTCTCATGTTTGAACAATTGGCAGTGTTACAAAGAGCACATAACATTCTGTACTGGGCTGGTACAAACCTTAATAACAATCTAAACACTGTCAACTGGGTGGGCTAATGTAACTAACCAGAGGTTCACTTTGTCCTTTGCCTCAGAGTCTGGGGGCATGTTGCTCATTCTGTTCATAGTTTCCATCAGCTCCCTCAGGTCTGGTTGAATCTGGCCCAAATGAAAAACTTAGGGTTAAGCAATCAGTGTAATTCATCTGCCTATATTCACATTGTTCCATTGTTCCATTTACCTCATCCATGGCCCGGATCTCCAGTCTCAACTTGTCCATCACGGTGATAAAAAGCTGATAGTTAGAGAAGGTGGGAAAAAAAGTGACAATTAAACCATGTTCAACATGTTTCCCAGTGTTCACTGTCACTTTTATCAACACAAATAAGGATATTAGACTTTTTCTCTTATCTCTCTGTCTGTCCACTGATTGTATTAGTTTGTTTGTTTGTTTGATTTTATAAGCAGATTTCAAAATTGGCAGTGGACACAGCTGGGGGCTGCCAAGCCGACAAGCCAAATTAAGTGAAACCACTTAAGCCTCTGAGTGCTTGAACTGAATACACTACAATATTCTATCAACTGCAACCAGTTTTACGTGCACCCAGCTCAAATAAGCTCCTCCTCCTTTGCACCGATTATTTTGACTGTTTAATATGACTGTGAGGTGAGTGGACGTACCGAGACTATGTCTGCAATGCAGCGATTCAGGTTGCCCTTGTCATCCTTGATGGTGATTGGCCGATCTTCTTTAATCCTTTCCATGGCTAGTGGGCAGTCAAGCTACAAGGCGAAATGACAAGAGAAAAACTCCTTATAAAAAGGTACCACTATCCATATAAATTGATCAAAATAAAAGAAAGAAACTATATATAGATAAACAAATTAGAACTCACTCTGTACTTCCTGCAGAAGTCATCAATGGAGCCGACGTCAGAGCCCTGCACCTGTTTGAAAGCTGCCTTATACTGAACCAAAAGTCTGGAACAGGAAGCAGTGTACCTGAAAGAGACAACTCCTGTACATCAGTAAAAGTATGCTATGCAAATCATAGCTGGCATCTCCATCAATCTTAGACATTAGATACAAACTCAAGTAAAACTTACTCATTAGGTGTCACACAGTCTTTGATGTAAGCTTTTTCCAGGGCCTGAAGAGTCTTGACAACAGCAAACAACTCTGCCATGTTATCATACCTTCAGAAACAGGATTAATAATAACATGTTAAAGGGGGCAATGTTATGAATAAGCAGCTCAAACGAGGCTGTTCGCTGACACTTACTTCTCTCGTTCTCTTGCATTTTTGTATAGTTTCACTTCCTGAAAAGAAATAATTTGTGGTTAAGGATTTTTAATAACTAATAAGATGAGTTATGATAACACAAGTACTTCTTGTCATAAAGAAGCAAATACTTAAAGTGAAGAATTTAAATACATAAAATAGCCATATAATTGCAGTTCTATTGTTGTTTGCGTTTCAGCAGTGATTTTAACATTCACAAGTAACATTTACCTCATATAGCTCAGGTTTATTTGCTGGAGCTGTGAGGAAAACAGAAGTACATAATTTGAGCGACATGTACTGGTATTGAGCATTGAAAGGACTGATTCTGCACAATGTAAGTGCCTTACCTCCTCCTACACCTCCCGTCACTGGTATCCCATGGAACATGGTGCTGGTTTTACACAATTTAATCTGTAAAGGAGTGATGTTACCAGTTGTCATTTCCTCTGGATTCCAATATTTATTATATTAATAAGAAATTTGCTTGCAGTTGTGTCATTTCCAAACATATTTTATGTGCTGTTTTCCCTCAGCTTTGGCAGTTTTATCTTAACTTGTGCACATTTTTCTTCCATGATATAAATGGTATTCCAAGCCTGCCAGATCTGTGTCAATTGTACAAAAATAGCAATAAAAATAGCCCTCAAATGATTGATGAAAGATGAATCAATGTCATTCTTGGATCATGCATTTCATAATTGTAATGTCAATAAGATTAAAAAAAAAAACCTACATACGGTCTACTCACCTTCTAACTGCCCAGCGTGAGCGGGACCCTCAGGACGCTATTTTTTATAATTCTTTGGGTGTACAGATATGGGATCGCTACAGATTACAACTTCACAAACATCAACTAGTGATGAGGATCAGAAAATAAAGAGGTGTCGAGTCATTAAGTTTAATATGTGCGCACCTTAGACAGTTTTTGAAGTAGACAAATTCCTGTTCATAATCTTGAAGTGATCTAACGAACGTTATGGATATGTGATATCAATGATTAAGCAGACTGTTCTCTTTTCAGAGCATTGGTAGTTAAAGCAAACACAGGCTAGGCTAGTTAACAAAACAAAAATCCTAAAAATTCTGCCGTCGTAAATTAGACAAATAACTAATATTTTCATTGCCCACTGAAATGTATCCAGAGAACTGGCTCATCAACTGTGCGATGACAATCTATAACGTTATGATGAAAAAGCCGATGATCTTGTTTTGTCGACCGAACGAGCTAGCTAAAAGTAGCTGTCGAAGCTAATTTTGAGCACTTCCTTAATGATTTCTTGTATTACCAGAACATACAGGTGTTTCACTGTGACTATTAAATGATGATTTGAGACTACTACGGTGGTAATATATAGAAGTCATACTCTGTTTTAGTGCTATGTTAATATTAGAGGTTAATCAGCACAATTTAAAAACACTTCACTTACCCTTTCAGCAATTTGGTGTGACGTCAACGTAAACACACCCTCATGCGAGGACCCGCAGACATCAAATATTAGGTGTCAACTGTGCCTTACTAAAATGATTTCAAAAATAATATTGGGTTATTAAGCGTGATCAGTTTGTCATTCGGATTGACGTTACTTATATTTCACATTTAAATGATGTCGTAGCAGTACAAAGTCGTTCTTAAGACCTAACTTTATTTTGTAGTTTTCACACAGTCAAACATATGGACACCTGGTCGTCGAGGCGCCAGACTCAAGAAACAACGAGCAGGACGCAATTCTGAAAATACAGACAGTTGGGTAAGTAAGCGTGTGTAAAGTAGTGCAAATGAAAGATATCCTGATTAATAATCGGTTCAAATATAACGCTACGTTATATTGTTAACTACTAGTTAGCAGCTAAGCTATCTGACGGTTTAGCAATACTATTCTGCTGGTATAATGTGCATAAGGGAAAAATAACAGTCAACGAAAATGTAGCACTGTTTTCCTTAATATTATAACATTTAGAGTTTCAAAACTTAACGCAAGTAAATTACTTTTCCCAGACGGCTTCCGAGTCTCTAAGTATTATCTGCTTTAAGTCTTCCTCAAACTTGAGGAAAACGTTGGAACCCACACCGCAGCTAACCCCCCTGAAAACCTAGAGAAAAACCCTGGATATCTAAACTGCACATAGAGCAAAAACACACCCGGACACGCTAAACTTCAGCCTGTCCAGTTATATAATCACAAAAAGGCCGCAATTTAAAGGTCCAATGTGTGTGAAATGGAAGTCACTCCATCTTTCTATTGTTTTGAAGTTTTTACATTTTTTTTAATACTAATTCAAGTTCATGTGTTTCAGTTGAAAAAAGTCCACATTTAAAAATGATCAGTAATCTGTGCATTTTCCTTCATAACCAAGCAAATAGACTCAAATGGCAATATTGTCCACAACAGTCCCATTATGACTTCACCAAATTGTACAGCCCTTATTAAGCATTTGTAGTGCAAGATATACACGTGAGACAGATGTAACTAAGCTGTAATATTTCTTATTTGTGATGCAAAAAAATTAATGCAAAAAGGTGATGTTTTTGTTTCTTGTTTTCTCATCAGTTTCCACCATGAAGACCTCCAGGCCAGCTTTGCAGAACAGCAGCCAAGAAGAATGTGGTGTTTGGTTAGACACTGTGCAGCTGAAAGGAAAAGCTAAACAGGTAAAGTACTCTGTGCAGCTTTGTTAACACTCTCAAATTCAGAATTACATTTAATCAACTCTGCACAACCTATTTGTGATACACTCTCCAAGTACATCTTATGTTTCAGAAACGACTCGCACGTCCCATTTCTAAACTGCTGAACCCATTTGCTGAGGGAGGGTACAGTTTGGCTGTGGCTCTCAACTTAACTCAGACTAAAATGGAAATGCCAAAGACCAAACAGAGCTCCATATCAAGCTTTTTTACACGCCAGCGCAGGGGTAGGTTGACACAACTCATTTTGTACGTCTCGTGATTATGAAGGAAATACAGCAGTCTTTTTGTTGTACAGTATTAACTTGGATACTTTCTTATTCTTTTCACCAGAAGTTCTCAATAAGATGTCTACATCTGAAGCACAAAACGCAGATCCACAACAGGCCTGTTCACCTTCGACCTTAACTGCAGCCACACCTGTAACGTCAGGTACAAAAAGAGGCCGTGATACAGATCTTGGGACCTTAGACTTGTGTTACTCAAGGGAGCAACGAGATGAGACTGGTGTGGATTATGAGTGGAGACATGAAAATGTGACTGAGCCTGAAGCAGTAATGTGGTGGGAGAAAGACGAAGTAAACCACACATCTTCTCAAAACACACACATTGAATGTGAAGAAGAACAGTGTGAGGAGATGAAGCCACCACAGAGAAAAAGGAGGTTTTCTGAAACTGCTTCTTTGCCAGTTAACTGTAATCCTGATGAACATGATTGCAGTCAGGACCCTTTGATTACCTGCAGTCTACAAAGTGAAGCAGTGTTTGGACTTTGGATGAATGTAGAAGGGAGAACCTCAACTCAAAAATCCTTCAAACACTTCCAGCCTTCTCAGATCGATGATGAAAAAGAAAACAGCACCTTGTCATCTAAATCCCCAAAGACGCCCTCGACTCTCTCACCTCTTAGCCCTCTTTCAAATCATAGACAAACGGGACCAAAACATGCATCACCTCAAAAACATATTCCAGATCCCCTGTGGAAAAGGACTGATAAGGAGGAAGAGAGCCTCAGTTCAGAGTTCAAGTGGACAAAGCCGAATAGCTCTCTGTTAAAAAGACAAGCACCACAGAAGCAACACAGAGAAAGTGAGGAGGACAGTCTGGCCATGTTGTTCACTCAGGACTCAGAAGGATTCAGGGTGATAGCGCACAGAGGTCTGCAAGCCAGGAGTCCACTCAAAGATCAGAGTAATTTAAGCACTGGGATTGTGATGAGGCCTAGTGCTTTCAAATCTCTTTCAGAGGAGGATGAGGAAGAAGAGGTGCTCTTTACTCAAGACTCTCAGGAAAATATGGTGATCAAACATTGAAAGGCATCTTTGAAACTCAGCACCAGGGGCCTGCATGTGGTATCACAAAGGTGGTTGTCAAGTCACAGGGTCAGGGTTTCTGACTCTAGTTCTGAGTGCATTCACATAAAATGGGCTGAGTTGGTGACAAGTGACTTATCACAAACATAGACAGGTCTAGAGGTGCATATTTCTCACAAGAAGAAGAAACTATAATTTAATAGCGATATGAGTAATTTAAAAATATAACACGGGCTAAAATCAACACAGCTGCTGCAGCAAAAGCCAGGACGGAAAGAGACGACAAACTGTCCACTGTGTCCATGTGTGGGTTAATATTCTGACCAGAATCACATCATTAAGGCACAAGTACACCTGACTGTTAATTACAGCTGTGTATTCCATTAAATTAATGTGTTGCTTAGATATATTCTTAACAGTTTGTAAAACAATTTCACTATTATTTATTCAGCTCAACCCTGGTGCAGTTAAAATGTTTGGGAGGAGGTAAAGAACAAATATAAAAACAATTCAAATCGGTAATTCACCTTACTGTCAAAGTTTATACAGTCAGCAACAACACGGCTTTAGTGCTCTAACTTCTGTGTTTTTACTGCTTGTAATAACCACAACTAAGCACGGATTTTGGCTTTTTTTACCTATTTTTTTAGTTACGTTTTTCAACGGCTTTAATAATTCTCTGTTTTAAAATTATTTATATTATAGCCAATATACAAATACAAAGGAAGGTCAAAGGGATTGGTTATTTCGTTACTCGTACTCTTTCCTTCTTCAGAGACCCTCTAACTGTCTGAGGAGCACACCAAGTTTATTTTTCCTTTTTCAAACCTTGCACCAATGTCCGAAAGTTTCTGCTTGCAGAACAGATTGCTTACAATTGGTCAGGAGTATTGATCTGCAAATTGTTTGCAGAGGAAGTTACCATGATGATTGACTCCAGTAAGAAGTAAACCACCTTCATTGTACTGAAAACCCAGGGTTGAACCAGAAGTTACCACAATAACCTTGTCATCCTGCTTTGTGATACAGGACCAGATACAGGAGTCTTGATTTAAATTTTTTTTTCTTGCATGTTCCATGCTGTGATAAGCTCAAATCTCCCATTGTGATACCAACCTGACTTGTTATGGTCCTGAAAATATTGACCCCCTTCAATGTGTCTCCGGTCTTACCTTTCCTTAACTGTAGGTTCCTTAACGTTTTATTCTTCCTCCCTGTTTTCCGTGTTTGATTTGATATTTTGTTTCGTCCTGTTTGGTATCTCTTTATACTAAAATATCCCACACAGTGAAACACTCACCTGTATTTACACCAAAAACAGAAACTGAGGGTTTTGATTTTATTTGAAAAATGAACAATGTAATACACAATTACATCAAATTATTGTTTTCATGTAAATTAAATGGTTTCAAAAATATTAGTGGTGTACATTTTTGTTTCTTTCATGCTGGTGCTTTATACTGATACAAAATACAGTGAGGTACAAACTAAATAGTGTGAACGTTTCCCTTAGTAACATTTTTACATTTCAGCATTTTAAGGCAGACTGGTGCAATATTTGTGAATTGATTCTGAAATTAGTAAAGTATTTATTCTTTTGATCAGTTGATTTCATTCAATACTGCAGAGTATTATGAGCTCTACAAATTAAACAGTATATGATCACACACTATACACACTGATAAGGAGTTAACTACAATATACTTACATTAGATTAGGTAGAAAAAAAACACCACATAGAACAACACTTAACTGAAAATGTCTTCTCTGCTTGGCCACTGGTTTGTGTGTTATGTGATCCTTAGCCTTTAACACAATGTCAGTTTTTTGTTGGTGTGGTCTGAAATATACTGTATAGTGATCAATAATAAAACAAAAATCAGGCAATCCAGAAGAATTTCAAATATTTGAAGGTGGCGAGGAATAAAAAAGACCTTATAAGATCATATGTTCATATGTCAACAGTTACTTATTCTTACATATTTGCCTTTACTGTTATGGCACATAAATGTAAGAAATGGTAAATACTTACATAAGTTTGCGTACCTTAAACCTGAAACATTCACATGTTCTGTGGGGATTTGTTTTTGTATAGATCAGCTTCTTAACCATTGGCAGTTACAGACAGTTGTAAAATAAAATCCCCTTGAAATCTCTGAAGTCCAAAGAACACAGGATGGGCAGACACATTTCGAAATAGAGGGTGATGGTGAAAGTTCTGCTGACGGTGGTGTTGAAGTGTGAGTCATCAGCCTGCGATCTCGGTGGGCTCTGTCACCAGTTTGGAGCCGTCCCACACCGTCTTAAACTGCTCCGGGACTGGAAACTCTCTCTGGAAACAAATCAGACAGCTTGTGAATACAGCTTTGACATGTTAATCCTTGGATTGGGCCAGAAAACGATACTGACTTTATATCATATCGTGATCATTTTCCTCAGAAATCAGTGGCTACAATTGTCAAGCTACAATTTTATATTGCTATAAAACATTTTAGAATCGAATTATATATCATTCCTTTTCATCTTTTATGTCACGTTCATTTTGTTTTGTCTTTAACGTCGTCTTCATCTTGTGTCTTTTACATCGTTTTCGTCTTGTTGCGTCTTTCTTGTCATTTTTGTCTCCTTGGGTTTTTACAATTTTTTTGTCTTGTTACGTCTTTTACAAATAATTTAAAACTCCAAATATCTGTCTGGTTTCTTCAACTCAACTTTCACTCAATAATCAGCCTTTAAACTGGAAAGAAATAATGCCTTGACATTTATTGTGATAATTATTGCTATCGACTGATATGGAAATTTTCTATCATGATAACATTTTTGGCTGTCCTGCCCAGCTCTAATTAGCCCTAATTGTGTTAATATTTAGACCAGTAGAGAGAGACATCTCAGGCTCTTTCTCTGTCACTTCATGCCTTACTGTCTCTGACACTCACGTAGTCGTCATCTCCCTCTGGTATCAGGATGTTCATCTCAGAGCTCTTGGCACTGACAATGTCACAGTTGAGCGAGTCTTTACTCAGGTAGACCTGGCAGCCCTCTGTCTTGTTGATGGAAATGGTGGGCACTTTACCCAATACCTGTGACAGAAAGAAACATCACAATTACTAACCACTGTTTGCACAACAACAAAAAAAACTAAATATCTGGCAGACAACTAAATCAGAGAATAAGAAAAGTTGTTATTTGCAGTTATGACATTCAGATGGCACCTGCAATTCAGAGTAAGTCAAGATAGATTACACTACACTACTATACTCATAATTGCCAGTGAACAAGTATTCAGATCCTTCACTTTACTAAAAGTACTAATACCACACTGAAAATACTCCACAACACGTGTTCATTGTGCAGTAAAACTATTATATCTGATGTTTTTGATTCATTTTACTGCTGTACATGTTTAAGGTTGAGCTCATTTGAACTACTTTATAAATTGTTGGTAGTTTAATCTACATCAAAGCATTATATTTTATAAGATCATCATATTTTTGTAGTGTCGCTGTCCTGTGAGAACCACAAACACCAAAAAATGGACTTTTCATGAGGTCAGAAAAAAAGGCCTGTTTTCAGCTTTGTGACAATGCATTTTCCACTGAATCAAGAGGGTTTTTAAAGAGTTTATTTAGCTTAAGAAAGAGGAGAATTTTAAACTCAACCCATAAAGAGTGAAACTTCATCCTTCAGTTTATCACAGACATTCAAAATGAACGTGTTTGCAGATATTCACTGGACAGGGAGGGGATGAAAAATTGTGATGTGAAAAGGAGCTAAAGCTGTCAGACAAATGTGGTGCAGTAGAAAGTAGAATGTTTGCCTCTGAGATGTACTGGAGTAGAAGCATAAAGCTGCATTGAATGGAAATACTCAAATACCTCAAATTTATACTTAAGGACAGTATTTGCTTACTTAGTTACAATACATGTTGATCATTTCTTTACAAAAATAAAATCCTCAGGCTCTAACCCTGGCCATCTCTGATAAAGTGTGGGTCTTTTAAAGTCAATATTCTGTATAACCTTGGAGATGTTTTACTGACCTGTAACTGAATGGACTTGGAGTTGATGATCTCCACGATGCCAACTACATTCTCAAAAACGAGACCCAGCTTCTTACAGTTGTCTGGAAAGAGAAAACACGACAGGAATAAGGAAAACTATATTTAAAATCGATCCGCTCTTTTCTGGAAGCCTTCTTTTTGTATGCAGCTCACCTACGATGATGGAGTTAATTTTGCCTTTGACCTGCAAGGTGGAGTTGTTACAGCTGAACACGTAGGCCACTTGTTTTAGCTCCACCTCCTCAATGAACAGGTCATGTCTCTGCTCAAAGTTCTCCTGCATCCACAAGGGAGCACATCCAATCAACAATAAGTGAGAAGTCAAACCTGAACTGACCCTAAAAGTGAAATTAAAGACTGACCAGCAAATACAAATGCAGTAAATATGTTTAAGGGCAACCAGGGTGATATAACAAATGATTTTAAAAAAGTTCCCCCCAAAACATAAGTGAACATTTCACATACCACCCTCCATTTCTTCCCCTCCAGCTCCAGCAGAGGGGGTCTTTTTTGGGCAGCTGCTTTGGGTGTGTTCACTGGCCCGGTGGTCTTGCTTTTGGTGTTTGGTGCTGCTTGAGAGCGTAGATTGGGGTTCTTATGAGTCTTGTGTTCATCCTTGACATGCTTCAGACCTGCAGGTGGAAATATGAGGAAGATATTATAACGTATGACGTTGAAAGAAGCTGTTTTTATTGGCATTTTCAATCTGTCCATTAAAAGGGGGGGAAATGCAGAAAATTAAGAAAAAACTAATTTTAAATATCACAAAAATGTTTTTATGCTTGGGAGACATGCAAAGGTTGGTGTATTGATTTGTCATGTTACAGGCTTCTTACTGGTTTTAACAGGCAACAAAACAGCACCCCAATATTTTAATGAAGGCACAAGAGGAGTGTACTGCATATTTATCTTTCATAAAGACCAGAGTACATCCTGAAAATATAGTAGCATGTGAGTCCTCCAGATCCCAGAGGAGGTTAGTCTGCCTATCACTTGTGTTGTCTGCTCTTTTTGAATCGTTTTTATCCCTTCGAGGCTCCTCAGTGAACCCACCTTTAGTGATGTCCATGCCCTGGTTGAGCTGGGCAAATAGCGCCGAGTGCTGGGAGGCTGCACCGCCCACCTGAGAGTCATCATCTGTGAAGACTGGAGGGAGACCCGGGGGAGGAGGTGGACAGGGGGCACTGGGGGCCATGGGGGGGTCAGAGAGAGACGGGGGAGCAATCGGGCCCTGGGGTATGGGATAGATGAATTTTAACACAATATTTTAAGTTTGTGGACCATAGATGTAGTAATAAATTTCTCCAGCAGGAGGAGTGTTGCACAAAAAATACCTTAAAGCTTGTACGCTTAATATGATGTCTCTGATTATATCTTGAAAACATGTAACACTTTGTAGTTTTTAAAACATTCTGAAATATTGCACTTAATAGCCCTATCCACTTTCCCCCTTAATATCCTTTAAGGTAGATTCATGTATATTATACATATGATCAACATTAATGTGTCATATTTGGTATCGCTGAGAACTGTAATTTCTGTGTAGAAACTGTTTGGTGCAAAGTATAATGAGGTGAATCAGATCCTGAAGTTTTCAGAGATGGAAAGTAACAAAGTACTTTTACTCAAGAGTATTTCCATTTTATGAAGCTTTATACTTCTACTCCACGACATATCAGAGGTGAGTATTGTACATTTTACTGCACTACATACTTTTCAGATTCCATTTTTCATGTCCAGTGAAAACCATATATCTCCAAATGTGTTGATTTTCAATGTCTGAGAAAATGATGCTCTTTCTTAAGCTAAATAAAGTCTTTAAAAAATTTGCTACAAATAGGACTGTTTCTCTGAACTCATGAAACATTGGTCTCACAGGACAGCAACGGTACAAACATACGATGATCTTATAGAATATGATGCACTGATGTAGGTTAAACTACCAACAGTTTATAAAGTAGTTCAAATGAGCTCAACCATAAACATGTACAGCAAGAACCAATATCAATAACAATAGGACAATATATATGATATTAAAACACTGACAGGGACCATTTTACTGCACAATCAGTACTTTGACTTTCCATTCTTTAAGTACATTTTGCTGATAATACTTAGATACTTTTACTCAAGTAAGATATTGAACTTTTACTTGAATTGGAGTATTTTCACAGTGTGGAATTAGTTCTTTTACTGATTCATTTCCAGTTCATCCTCCTGTCTGCATTACCAGCTTCAGTGGAACTGATGAACTGTCTACAATATAAGTTCACAACCATCTATTGAATACTACAATGAGGAGAAGCAGACACACACACACACACACACACACACACTGTCTGAAGACCTCGCACAGCTGCCAGGGACACACACACACCTATCACTCACAGAGGATCAGAGGGTTGTCATCTGTCATATTCGGTCCTTCCGAGTACAGCTGAGACTACTTGACCTTTGACACGAGGCACATGTGTCGTGTATTTCATGAATGAACAATGTCGACCTGTTACACTAAACAGCTAAGCGCATACCATTGGAATAATGTGTAAAACTTTCTGACTCCTGTACACATGCTTTTTCAGACAGACAAAAAGGAAAAAATATTTCTTCAATTTTTATTTTTTTTTATTTTTTAATTGTTTTTGGTTAGCACTGTCGCCTCACAACAAGGAGGTGCTGGGTTCGAACCCAACACCGGCTCTCTGTGTGGAGTTTTGTGGAAGTAAATTGTTTCCTGTTCTTTTTGTTATTTACTTAAACCAATCAAGTTAACATTGGAGCTTTAATTTCATCCCATTCCTGTCTTCGAATGATT
>JAPQRN010000003.1:3578419-3603836 GCA_037367275.1 Coranthus polyacanthus | reverse complement strand
TGTAAATGTGAGAGTGAATGGTTGTTCGTCCCCTATATGTCAGCCCTGTGATGAACTGGCGACATGTCCAGGGTGTATCCCGCCTTCGCCCAATGTCAGCTGGGATCAGCTTCAGCCCCCCCCGCGACCCTCCAGAGGATTAAGCGGTTACAAAAAATGAATGAATGAATATGAAGAAACATATTCACAATGGATATAAACACTGACAACATGCAAATTGATTGTATTTTGAATTTGTGTTGAGCAAAACAGGTCTCCAGAGGAAACACTGATCTTGAATTTACAATTTAAGCATCTTTCATGAACTTTCATGAACAACAAGAACTCAACTCAACTCAACTAACTAATTAATTTGATATATTGACAATTTATTGATCATTAAAGGTCCAGTGTGTAAAATATAGGGGGATTTATGAGGATCTAATTACAGAAATGGAATGTAATATTCATAATTATGTTTTCATTAGTGTATAATCATCTGACAATAACAATGGTTGTGTTTTTATTACCTACAGAGGGAGTGGGTCACCATTCACGGAGTCCGCCATGTTTCTACAGTAGCTCTGGACCCATTTCCTCTTCTTTTTTCTGTTTTATAGTGGGTGGCATCCAGCGTTAAAATGCATTATTGTCACCTACTATGTTTGTAGAGTTAATATTCCCAGGACCGAACAAAACAAACACTGCCCCTAAAAATGGACTTTCACATTCTTGCAGCAAATGTAGGTGAGGGTGGGGGGGTGTTCATTTGGTCAAAAACTGCAACTCACGAAATATCATACACTGAAACTTTAAATCCATAATGTTCGACACAGCTGATCTTCATTAGTAGAGATTTAATAAATTTTCTGAGATTTGTGCAGTAAAATGTTCACATTTTTGCACTAAGCAAGGTCTGAGGGTAAAAACCTATGCCTGGTCCATATGTCAGACTGTGGCTGTCAGAGTCTGTGTGTCACTGAAGCCCTATCTGAGCAGCAGATGACGGCTGTGGTGAAAGGAGATCAGCCCTGCAGTTTAGGTTACGGTTCAGGCTGCGTGTGTACACAGGCTCTTTGTCGGGGTTCTGCTGTAAAGAAAACCTCCATTCAAGTAAAACCCTGAGGACCACCTGTTAGGAACACACACTCCCGCCTTGTACGCACTCACACTGCATCCCCTCACACACCCTTCAGCTCTGTTGTCCGACAGCAGTGGCAACAGCTGACACACACACAGCCTCTGCATGGCTCTCAAGTTTCTACATGTGGAAAATGCACGGTTAATGAGCATTAGTTTGACATTAGGTGTCATTTTGATCATTTGATGTTAAGATAGAAATATGCAATACAGGTTTCCTGAAAAGGGTTGTTTGTGTTACTGAGTGAGTGTGGGTATTAGTTGCCCAAATGTATAGAGGGCTTTCCTCAGGTAAATAAAGATGAGAAAAACCCTTCAAACCCCTAATGGGAGAAAGAGGTCAAGTGTGTGCTGAAGGACTCGGTTAGTAATCTCTGGGATCGAGTAAGTGCGAGTGGAGAGGAGACCGGATTCCCCAAGCAGACATCCATAAACAGAAGTGTGTGTGGTTACAGAGGTTTTTTTGCAATCTCTATGGAGAACAGCCACTGGAAAGAAGCTCATTCATTCATTCACACACTCCACTGCTCCATAACTAAAAATGGAAGTGCACGCAAAAGTTGGAGTTAATTTTAGTTCTGATGTAAAAATACCATGCCCTGTGAATGGAAACTACATGAAACATTGTTAAATGCACAGTGTGCAATGTCTGCTGCTAGTAGCCTGTCAATCACAACAATAACAAAATCCAAAGCTTGATGATACCACGAGGAAGTATTAGACTTATTTTTACCACCAATCTATCTGACATAACTAAGCAAAAATCAAGTTAAAGGTTCGATATGGAAACTTTGCACATGGTCGTGTGCTTATGTGAAGTTTGTGTTGGAGTCTGTATTGTGCTGGGAGTTGTTTTTTGACATTAGCTGACTGCAATTATAAGCTAACAGTACCTAGTGTTGTACATTGTTGTAGCTGTAGACCACATGCTGGTTTTTGAACTGTTGTTTTGAAACCAGGAGTTTGCGTTTTGGCTGTTGCTATGTTGGCTCTATGGTGGGAGGGGTAATGGGTGAGCTAATGCTAAACGCTAGTTTACTGACATGATGAGATGGAAAACTTAGCAAATATTTACATAACAAAAAAGTCACTTGACAGTCTTGTTAGTGCAACTTATTAACCGCAACAACAGTCGAGCTGCCTGTCAGGAAAAAACATGTTTTATTCAATAAACTAATGAAATAGCTACAAGTAATAAGTAAGTTAGCTAATGATATGATGCAATTGACCAAATGAAAAACAGGCTGTTACATTGGATAAAATAATGGATTTCTCTGAATTTTAACATTATTGAAAACATTTGATATAGCTTAATATAAGTACATAGGTCAACAAAAATGACAAAATAATGTGGAAATGTTGATACGTCTAAGATAATAAACAAGGTAGATGTGAAGTGACTGGGCAAGTTCTTGTTTTCAGGCAAATGTGATGTAAAAGGAAGTGATTGTTGACTGGAAAGAAATCTACAAATGCACATCTTTGTGGATGTAAAATAATAATTTATAGAAGTAAATAAATGCCTATAGAAGGCTCATTTAACATGACCAGTGTGTGTGTGTGTGTGTGTGTGTGTGTGTGTGTTTCTGTACTCACGCTCTTACTCCACACCAGTCCAGTAGTGTGATGCTGCTTGATGAAGGACTGCATCTCGGTCCAGATGGTCAGGTAGGAGCGCACCCAGTCCACATGACGTCTGTCGCTATGAGGAGGAGGCGGAGGCCACAGTGTGATGGTCAGATGAAAACAGGAGTTAACAATGTTCAAGAGACGACAACAACCTTAACAAATGTAGTTAAAGTTTATTGAAATGATGGTTTATTTTTAGCCAAAACGCCTTTGTACATAGAAGTTGATAATGTAATTCTAAATATCTGATTACATGTATTCAGTCTGTATTCAGTTAGTTGCAATCTACAGTTTCACCACTAAATTTCACTAAACATCACACAGTAAACCTTTAAGAATGTAACTGTATTGTGATTACTGCCAGTTTAGGTTGTAACTATGTATAATACAGTTACTTATATTTTGTATTCTAAATGTGTAACACCATACTCCCTGATCACAGATGATAATTGTATAGCCTTCACACTGTCTTTGTCATTGTGTTGTGAAGAACATTAAAAAATCTCTTACCTTTCCTTGTAGTCCTTCAGCACTCTGTTAGTGTAGAAAGTGGCAGCATCGTTCATCTCCTTCACATACGGACCAGGCTTCTGACTCTGAGAGATTCAAAGTCATTACAAAAGGTTCTTTGACTGTCAGTGTGGCAGAAGTATAAACTGTTAATGCAGGCTGTTGATGAACTCCACATTTGCCTTCAAAAAGTAAAAAGCAGAATAGCTCATAGTGACATCTTGAACCTAGAAGTTTGTCTTCAAATTGTTTGATATCTCCTGAGAGGAAAATTGCCCTTGTGACAGCAACTTACACTGACCAGAGGCCAGCACCAGAGCTTTTTATTTATGCCCTCAAGTGGAAGAACTTTGATCTTAATCTAAATGATATTCATCGCAAAAATCAGGAGGAGAGATTTGGAACTGATGGGAACCAGAGCCTGATGAGAAATTTTCTCAACTGTAGAATAAATCCTGTTTGTTAGAGGGAGAAAAGTATGGTAGACTGAGTTTTTCTTTTGTATTTTTCTGTCTCTATGCAACTTCATTACAGTGAACATGGATTCAGTGCTTCAGTGTTTATCTCATTGCTTCCATGCTGGACTTATTTTTCTCTTATTTTGAAAAAGTTTATACATATATTATATACATGTGTGTGTTTGTGTGCTTTTCTCTGAGTCTGTGCGGCTGCTTTCATCCTCACCACGGCCACCCAGCCTAGAGCTGGGATGCTCTCACTGACAGCTGAGAGGTGGTTGAAGAGGCTGCTGCCGCGGTTTCGTTCTCGGAAATTCTGGATCTCCTGGATGTGATCCGAAATTGGCTTCAGCAGGTCGTGCAGCTCCATCTGCAGGACAAACAAAGACAAAGGGGGAGAATTAGCAGATTCATGAATTAGGAATTAGTAAGGAAGTGGAGATGGAAGGAAGTGCATAAAAGCAAGGTCTCAAGTCTGGGCAATGGAGTCTCAAGTGAAGTCATAAGTTAAGACCAGAAAGTCCAAAGTCAAGCTGTGAGACAAGAACAGTCCTAAATATTATATTTGAAATCTAAACTCTTGAGTTTGATGGCATCTTAAATGTCTTAAATAGGATACAATGATCTGAATTTATTTGAATCTTAATGCATCATACCTATTCTTTCAGTAATTTCCGTTTGTTAATCGATTGTATCTATTCTGCATGTGTGTGTTAAATATAATTTTTATTCTTTGGCTTAGAGAAAATATCAGGTTGTTTTAGAGGCAAAAGTCTATGTGAAGTCACCGATGGTAAAGTCGAAGTCTAAACTCATCAAATTTGCAAGTGAATTTCGAGTGTGCTCAAGTCCAAGGGCATTTTCACACCTAAAAGTCCAAACCAACCAAAGTTTTTTTTATATTGTATTTCGTCCAGCTAGTTTTGCTTTCACACTACTCTTTTGGCAGTGAACCACTATGTTCTGCCTCCGACATGTACATGAGCTGTGTCTCCCTATATTTGACATTCATTGGTTTATAGACAGGTATCGTTGGCATGTTGTTAATTTGCATGGAAGTATAAAGAAACTGGATACAGGTCGCCATTCAGAACTGTCGCAAATTCCCCCAGTGGACACTTGTGGTACTGCAGCAGTAAAACTGCTGACTGGATACTTAGAACAAAAATGGTTGGAAATTAATATATATGTTTATTATCAGTTTATAGAGCATAGAGCAACACCCAAAACATTTTGTTTTTCGTCTTCTTTTGTTTATTGGCAACAAGAGCTTTGCATAACTTCCTGTAATTGGTCCAAAAGTCCAAACCATCCAAAAAGTGTTTTCACACTGGAAATGATCCAGACCAAGACCATCTCTTTTGGGTGGGCCAAAGAGTGGCTTTTTGGTTTCACACCTGCAAATTTGGTTTGGATCAAACTGGATAGTCTGAAACTCTAGACCAAACAAGGTAGATGTGAAAGCTACCCACGTCATGAGGCTCAAGTCCACACCTCGCCATCAAGGTGATAAAGGTGGATAAAGTAACTATTTATGAATCATAATAAATATAATTTGGTCTGGAGTAAGGGCAGCAGGAGGCTGGAGTGTGACTGTTGTAATCAAAATACAACTAAAATAAATCAGAAATAGCCACTATCATTATTTAAAAATATATTACACCATATTTTTTACATGCAGAAGCTTCTTAAAAATCCCATGTTTAGATACTTCTGATTTTATGACCTGAGCTCTTTGCCCTGCCCACCCAGACCAGCCCCCTCTCAATACCAGCCACTAATTCCTAAACTAGGCTACAGGACAGTAACTAATTTTATTAGCCAGAGCCTTTTTCCATTGGAACATCCAGATCTCAGCTATAGCTTGTCTCCCAGCCCCCTTCCCCATCGCTCCCCGTCACTCCATTCCTACAAACATTCCTCCGTTCATGGGGAGATCCCTCTGGCCTTGTAAGGCATACCGCTCCTCCAGTGTTTACAGTTTACCTATCACACATGCGCCTGCATGCACATAGATCCAGGAACAAAATGTTTCACTGCTGAATTGCCTACTTTTGATCTGCAGTGAACCAGTTGCTATGTGAAGCAGCTACATTATTAATTAGCTGTGACAAATGTGTTTCTTTATTCAGATGTGAACACTGCTAAGATATTGAAGTTAAATGACTGCTAGGCTAACATGGCAGCTTGGAGAACATCAGTTTGTTTAGATGACCACGTAGACCTATCACTATAGCCCAAAAGGTATGTGTATTTAAGTGTGTGAGTAAAAACAGGCTCTTAACAGATACATACATAATACATGTACTAAATGTACAGCTCATGTGAAGTGATGCTGTATACAGAGTTACAGCACATTTGTGATTTAATGCATGAGTGCAAAGCAGCCGTAAAAACACAAGTAAATGTTCTCCTTTTTTTCCGCAACAAATTCTTCTCTCAATTAGACGCACATGATCTCCATAAGCGCAGATAGACTCCCCTTTCTCCTCTCTGGCTGCTTTTATTCTCACTAAATCCTGCTAATGTCTGCCCACTGCTGCTTTAAAGTAATATCACGCCTGCCTTTGAAATGGAAGGGAAATATGTGTTAGACGGAATACAGGTAACAAGCGTCATTTTAGAGTGAACCTACTGAAGAGCAAACCAAAACACATGACTGTAAAACCCCCTTCCTCCGTCCTCTCTTCCCTCAGTTTGCTGTGTTGTTGTTTTCAGATAATAATTGACTCATTCTTTCCACACTACGTATTGTATAAAAAAAAAACAATAAGTAGTAAGAAATATTCAGATCATTTAAATTTAAAAGAACTAATACCACACTGTGGAAATACTCCACTATTGTGTTCAAAAGTATTATCAACAAAATGTACTTAATAAACATTTGAAATCAGCATGTTTGAATATATTTACTGAACAGGAAGGGGATGAAAAACTGTAAAGTGATTTATTGACATCTAGTGGTGAAGTTGCAGATTACAAATAACTGAATAAACCCCTCACCCTCACCTATGGTGGCCTCAAAAAAACACATCAGAGCCACTGTTTGTTTTGTCTGTTCTGGGGTTTTTAGTTACGGAGATATTAACTCTGGTCCACACTCAGAAATAGTAGGCAACAGTAATGCACCTTAGCACTGGATGACACCTGCTATTAAATAGAAAAAAGAAGGGGAAGTCAATTCTAAGCTACTGTAGAAATACAGAAAACATGGTGAACTCCGTGAACTCCCTCTGTAGATATAAACGACTCTAACGTAATGGAAACAGAACAATTGTTCATTCTGTGTGATTATACACCAATGAAAACATAATTATTAATATTCTATTCTATTTTCGCAATTAGATCCTCTTATATTCCCCCAGATTTTACACATTGGACCTTTGACTAAACCTCTTCTCACAACATTAAGAAGCAGATACAATAAATGAGACAACATCTACATGCACAGATCTCTACATATCAAAAACTCATTGCGTGCAAATGTGCATATGCCTTCGCTGATATGAAGCCAGCTGAAGCAAAGAGGTGGACTGTAGATGTGGTGAATACAGACAGAAAGACAATGAGCTGATAAAAGGATTAACAGCGTCGGCTCACATTATTTGATGGGCAGCGAATGAGCTCAGCATGTTACAACAGCAAAGCATCCGAGGCCTTGACTTCCTATCTATACAAGCAGCAGATCAAAGGTTGGAAAGTGGAGGGTGGAAATGGGAAAACAGCTGTAGAGAAGTTTTGTTTCTTCTTCTTCTAACACTGTGAAAGCAGCAACTCAATCACACACATCGAGTTAAAGGGCCAACTTCAGGTCACATGCGAGAGAGGCTTACTTTCTTATGCTACTGCTCTCTCTCTCTCTCTCTCTCTCTGTCTCACACTCACGAACTCTGACAACAGGCTCAAATATAGAACATGCCCATAAAAAGTCAGAGAGCACAACAGGACTGCACTGCAGAGAAAGGCCAGAAGTTTGTGAGCTGCTTGTGTGTGAAAGACAGAGAGAGAGAGAGAGAGAGTTAGAGACAGACTGAAGGGGCACTGAGTCACAAACACTCTTCAACAGCTAAATGATCTGTAGTGAGGACCACAGACATAGACATGAATGAATAAGGGGGGGGGTTCAACATGCGTGTTGTTTGTGAAGTCTACAATCTTGACATTGATCCAAGTCCTAAATCTCATGTCTATAGCCAGTGTGAGAACTATACCATGGCTTTCAGGGGAGCTAATTTTTCACTTCACTTTTTACAACGACAAGAAGGAAAATTACATCCTTTATAAATGTTGTATCTGCTGTTTCATACCAGGAAAATGAAAAAAGAAATTAATATCAAACCACTTTTCTATTCACTATCACTGTTCTTCTCCTGTTTTGTTTTATAGCGACTGGCACCAGGAAAGTTTGTTAGTTTTTTTCTGATCTGATCTTTGAGTGAACATTGGTGGAGTTCATAATGAGCTGCCACTAGTGCTGTAGTACTTGAGATCAGTCTTGGTTTTACTTGGTCTTGTCTCATTTCAAAGAGGATTCTGGTTTTTATGTCAAGACCGGTAAAGACCACAACTGTGGGGATATCATCAAACCTCAAACGCAACCAATAATGAAGACTCTTGTCGGTCTTGGTCATAACTTGGTCTTGGTGGTGATGAAAAGAATTTAGTATCTTTATTAAAAGTTCAGTGTGTAGATTAGTGGAATCTAGCATTAAGTTTGAATACCACTGGCAACCACTAGACACTAGCTCCCATAGACTAACATTGAACTTCTCTCTAAAAATACTAGGTCATTACATTGTTCCCAGAAGTTTCCTTGTTTCCTGAAAGAAAGCCCCACTGTAGATGTAAATGACGTTACACAAATACTTTACAAAGTCTACCATTTTACTGTGTCAGTAAGTTAGCATTACCATGAGCTCACTCATCACCTCTTGCAGTCCCCCAGCTTTTGTTTGTTCTAGGCTTTTTAGTTGAGGGGATATTAATTCGAACATAGCAGGTGACAGTATTGCACTTTAACACTGGATGTCACCTGCTATAAAATGGAAAAAAAAGAGGAGGAAGTCCGTTCTGTGCTAGTGTAGTAACCTGTAGTAACATCTGCTCGCTCTGTAGGTATTGACTCATTCTAAAGACATGAAAACACAATTCTTACTTTCAGACAATTATACACTAACAGTAATACAAATATGACTATAATATTCCATTTCTGCAGTTAGATTCCCCTAAATCTTACACACTGAACCTTTAAAGTGCATTAGCAATGAATTGTCCTCATACATAAATCATACATCAATAATAACCCAGTTTTATGCATGATTCGTAACAATGAAGATAAAGAAAAAAGAAATGCATAGTAAAAGTAGCATGTTGTCAATTCAGGAGCCAGGCTGTCCTGTAGTTTGCACCCTTCAACAATTCTGGTAGGTGGGTTCTGGTTGTTTGAGGGAGACTTGGCAAGACGTTCAGCAGTCAATTTTTACTGATACGAATAATTGCAAAAATGCTGAATATCTGATCCGATTATTGTCCCTGTTGAATTTCATCTCCTCCTCTTTGTCATGCCTTACTGGGTCAGGCCCACTCTCTCTTTCTGTAAAATCCTCGCTCTTTCCTTGTTTGCATTTCAGACAATCACTGAATGCTCTTTTCACTGCCTCTCAACCAATGACCTGACAGATAGGGGGTAATCACTTCCTGGTGGGCTCTGTGGACCCTGTAACACACACACACAGAAAAGGCCAATGGGATGATATCATATTGGCTCACACACACACACACACACACACACAGATTTCTCTCCCACCCCCCTTTCTCTATACGTGGACATGTTGGGAATGTGTTGTATTAGCGTTTTCTTCGTCAAAGAGCAGTGTAATCCCTCTGTGAACAGCTTGGCCTGCAGGGGAACACAGGAGGGGAGGAAACAGACTGACACCGAGTTCATTCTCTATTAGACAAATAAATGTGTTATGAGAGATGAAACATTTTGAGCAAAGCCTTACCCGAAACACCAACAAGCAGCCCATCATAATTTGTCACACCACATCACATGATACATTTACCAAGGCTATGTTTTATGTTACCGTTTGTTTGTTTGTTTGTTTGTCTGTCTGTCTGTCAGCAGGATTAAACTAAAACTGTTTTGGTACCTCACCTCATTGGCCCCTCTATTTCACAGTTTCTAACCCATGGTTATTTTCCACCTTCACCTCTACTTCCCTGCAGTCTCCTGCCTCCTGTTTCACTCTCTACTTAAACTCACCTGTTCCCATTTGCAATCAGCACATATACCACTCAACTATCCCTTTGTTCTCTTTAGTTCATACTATGTCTTTCCTGCTGTTATGCCAACTCTGATTTCTTGTGTTTTTCCATCATGTTGCTTTTGTTTTTGTTATGTAGAATTACTTGTTACTTGTTACTTGTTAGTTTTTCTTGTCCTTGTTCCTGTTTGGTGCGCTCTGCAGCCCAGGGGAGGCTTCACATTTGGTTCAGATCAAACGGGAAATTCTGAAAGTCTGGACCAAAATAGCTCTTCTCTCTGCTTTCTGATCCTACAACTGTAACAAAAACTACTCGGCCACTTTTTCTAAAACTTTGTGAAAGGGTAGGGCATATGGACCAAGGACCATTAAATTCTGTTTTGTGACTGCTCCTCCTCCACCCTTCACCACCTCAGTTCTGTTGTCTGGTCCTAGTTGAACTCTGAAGGCATCACATCCTCAACTCCATCACCACCACTACCAGTGTCTAGACTCCGAGGGAATTTTCTCCATAACTGTAACTCATAATTCATACCATCACTTCTCATGGTTCAAAGTGCCAAAGCCTATTTCTTTTGTTCATCATATTTCAATACATGTATACTGCAAAGTTTCACATTGACTCTCCTGATTGAAATGGGCTTTAGCTGAATTTAGAGGATTGTGGGACCTTGATGGAGGTATGTGCTCTCACAGTGCCGTATTGTAAATCAAGTTGGGATTTTTTAGGGTACTGTGTTCTAAAGGTCTAGATAAGGAAAACTGACATCAAAGGTGAGTGTTTTGTTATTTACTCACAATGCGATACTATTACAATTTGAAGATGATAACATTGACGTCGTCATACAGGGATTCTGTTACTTTGCTTTGGATAATTTACATTTTCATCTACGATACATTATGATGTTAGTGTGACTGAAGAAGAAAAAATAAGCCTAAAAAGGTAAAAAGCATGACTTATGTATTTATTCACTCCACTGAGGTTTCAGTTTCACAGAATTTCACAGCCTAGTGCCTCTTTACACACACACAAAGTAGTGACTCTAGTCAGAGCACCTGCATGTTTTAATGGAAATATTGATATTTGACACCAGTGATAATGTCTTGCAAGACATACAATATATTTCTCTATTTATATTTTCTCTCATCCTTATACACATTATAATGGTATAATCAGAGCTGCAAACAAGTAGAGCTGCAATGAGAATTTTCTGAGAATGTACTTAAAGGATCATTAAACATTTATCTGAAACAAATGACACTTATTGCAATCAAAACTAATATTAACATTCACAGCAGACCTGCATTGACCATAACGCCACACCATCTCTGTTCTAGTTGTCTGTTGTTATACCTGTGCAGGTTCCTGATGCGTTGCAGCCATTTTAAGGAAAGTTCTCTGAGTCTGTAGAGCATTGTTCACCATCTCCGCCTGTCAATAACAAAGAAGCAATATTAGTATTATTATATGAGCAATATGATGCATATTAGTGAATATAAGAAGCAATAGAGTTCTAAATAGAGACTGATACCTAATCGGCCAAACTGATTAATCAGTCTGGAGGTGTCTGGAGGATTTGTTTCCAATAGTGGCCGATGGTAATATCAAGCTTCTCAACTGGAATTACTGATTTTGACGAAAATAATGGCTGAAAAAAATGTAAAAATTGCACCAAGAATCGTCTACATCAGTGGTTCTCAACTCATCTCACCTTCTACCCCACATTTTTCTATTTTTCAGAATTTTTTTAAAAAATAGGCAAATAAGTATATTTTATGTAATTTTTAAACTAAATATAGACATTTTCATCTTTGCATTTACAGCACACTGACCTATTGACAAACTGTGTGAACAACATAAATGTGTCCTGCTGATTATGATGAATAAGAATAAAATTAACATCACAACTGTCTGTGTTTACAAACAAAATAATTAGTCTACAAAACGTGCTGTTGTGTGGAAGCTGTTTATGTTCTCTTGAGGTTTTAATCCCTTTTTTCATAACTGTAGATGCATTCATATTTAACATACTCAGGGTTATATTAGCTCTTCAACATCATCCTACAAACACAGACGTAAACTTAGCCTGTCACCTTTCAATCAAAAGCAGCAACAGCCAACCATACTGCTCATCTGTCAAAATAAAAGTCTGACATCAGATAGCTATGCCTTTAAAATAGATTACTACACCACACACTTCCACTTTTGGACTATGACCCGCAAGTTGAGAAACCTGGATCTAGATTTTTGTCAGTTCGATGTCCTTTTCCATTCATTTCTTTGAATGGTCAGTTCAACTGTTATCTAGTTTCTAACAAAGTCAAAAAGTGCAGATTTTAAAGTTTTCCTGTTAGAAACTATCATTATTATATCAGCCTTTGAAAATCCACTATCAGTCGACCTGTAGTTCTAAATGTGTGCATTGAATGTACAAATAAAGTAAGAACCCTGAAAAACAACAAAAAAGATGAGAATGATTTTCTTCTCATGCCAGTGAATCTGTCATTCATACACATGATTAAGTACACCAACACACGCACAGTGTTTGGGTTAGTCCCAACCACCCGTGTCCTGTGTGTGTTTGGGAGGAGACCTCCAGTTGTGGGCCAAGGGAACCACCAGGGAGGCTTGTCCATAAAAGGAGCTCTTCAAACTTAAAAGCCCTACCTCTGACTCTCATTCACTCACCCTCTCCTTTTGCTGTGTTCAAGTGATGGGACACAGAGATAAAGGGGTCTTCTTTCAAGGTACAAACACAAAAGCACAAGCATTCTTCATCTACACTTCACCGCATTTATTTCTCTATTTTGGAGCACTTTTGCCTGTTTTGGGTCTGTTCCAAGGACATAATGCGGCTATTATTGCCAACTCGTTTACGACAAAACACACTTTGCAGTCCTAGAGGGAGAGCAGGTCATTACCAAATAGGAAATGGTGCTCCACTTGTTGTTTGATAAATGAATGTAAGGTCAAAGTTCAATCATACTCCCATCCTTGACTGTGTAGAGGACAGGAAACACACACTGCATATCTACTACTTTGATATTTTGAACATAGACCACCCATATACAATCAATATTATCCTTTACCTTTGTAAAGCTGTGCATATCTAAGTAGGATCATGAGTAGACCAAACCTATTTGTTTACAAATCTGCGTCCAATGAAATAAAATTTGGCAGAGAGAGAAGTGCTGTGCTAGTTTCTCCTCTGGTATTCATAGCTCTCAACTAGTGTGAGAGAGAAAGATAAACATAATGTACAAACATTCATGTACAAGTACAAAACATGCCTAAACAGATATAAGTTTCCAATGAGCAATTGTCAAAATCAGAGGAAACATCCAGACTGTTACAAGGGCTTTGGTAACAAAGTACAAATACTTCAGCTATCTGTACTTTTTCCTTTTACTCCCAACACAATTATCTGTACTTTCTGCTCCTTACATTTTCAAAACAGGCTAGTTGATTTAGTTTTAATGCATGTGAGGGGAATTATCCATTAATTTATATTTTGCATCATTGCACGCCTTCACATCATCAAGACTCATTTCAACCTAAATAAATATAGGCCTGTTTTTCTGAGCTCATGAACAGTTGACTTTAAAGAGATACGTGGTTCTCACAGGACAGCTATACTACAAACATATGATGATCTTACAGATTAAATTACCAGCTGTATGTACAGCTATAAAATTTAGCATATACATGAATGCAGCAGTAAAATTAATGAAAAACATCATATATAATAGTAAAACACTGATAGGCACAGTGTGGTATTAGTGCTTTGCTTAAGTAAAGGATCTAAATACTTCTACCACCAGTGGTTTAGACTGACAAACCTCTACTGTATGCACACTGTCATTAGGGCAGCAGCTGGGTAACATCTGCTGACAGCAGCTGACGGCGCATGTGTTCATGTGTTTATCTGCAATGGCAGGTGTGTATTGAAAAGTAATTCATAATTCATCTGCCAACATTTGTGTGGAATTGACAGACTCTGTATTCGTAATATCTGTGTATCACTTACATGTTTCTCCACCTCGCTTCCTATGTCTCGGCTCTGGTTCAGGTATTCTGACACTGGGCCTTGCAACAACACATCGAAAGCCTCCACACATTGGGACACACCTGGACACACCGAGAGAAATGGATTTGAACTTTTGTTGACCTTTTTAAACTCTGTGTAACATGTAATAAATGTTTTACTCAACAATAGAGGGTATGCATTGATGTTGCTTTCCAAACAGAGCACAGTCTACCTGATTTCACTGGGGAAATATGCTAAGCAAAACCTGAAATCATACAAGCCTTGATGCTCATTAATCAAACTGTTTGAATAGTAACCAAAACAAATTACAACCTACACTGCTACACTTTATGTTTACTTCAAGTCCTAGTCAACAGTAGTTACGCGCAGCTGCTCGTGTACATCACCGTTAGTGCAATTTTCCTGATGTCAAGTAAATGAACGCAAACTATACATCACTAGAAAAGCTGCACTTTGACGGAAATCAACTGTAAACATTTCACAATGATTTTTATCAGTAGTTAACATAAAAACCTTTATAGAATGTAGGATAAAAGGTATTTTAACTAGCTAGTCAGGTATTGAGCTGTTACCAGTTACCAGTACAAAATCAGCGTTTGTATGGAGGGTTTAATTGAAAATTATACATAATTTTTCCCTCATTAACCAAATCGTTTGAAGAATACACAAAACACATTACAACCTACACTGCTAAACATTTAATTTGAATAATTTAATTTAAGGCCAACAGTAGCAGCTGCTAGTGACACTGCAAAAACATCAGATTAGCATAATTTTCCTTTTCGCCTGCTGGGTGAGCTAAGTGATCTTTTAAACTGTATTGAATATTTCATGGCTATTTCATAGCTTTACAGTGTGGATGTAACTTCGCAGTGCCTCTGGTAGAGGGTGCCGTGTCTTGCTGAAGAGTGGTTTATACTTGACTAGCGTCTAGCCTGAAGTGTGGAAGTTCAGTGGTGTGATAATATTGTGGGAAATTATTCAATATTCCAGATGGAGTGTTTAATTCTCCCTAGGTGTTGTCCCCCCCTCATTTTATGATTTGTGTCGTTAATGATTTAAATAAAGATTATTGTTTTGTATCCCTGTTCCGGTGGTGATTACTTAAAAGGTAGCATGCAGGTAGCATAGTAGCTACTAATGGTAACCTTTGAAAATATTACAGTACATACAACAGCACTTGCATGAAGTGTTACATTGGAATTAATATCTGAAGATCATTTCAGTTACATGACAGATCAAGCAGGTGTGTGTCCATGTAAAGGCACAACAGTTCTTTTCCATTTAAGATGTGTTTTTTGTGTTTTCACATGATTGATGCCACTCAGGGAGTTGTATTTCTGCCACTCAGACTGTGACGTCATGTGCAGACCCTCTATAGAACTTCATTTAATAGACTGGTTGGCTTCTTGCTCTGAGCATCATTAAAGCAAGAACTTGCCTCCATCGATGCCATTACAGTCCCCATTAGCCATGCCGCTGGACGCCTGCATCGTAACAGATATCTTCTCCAGGCGAGTCACAGCTCGCTCCAGCCGCTCCATTAAACCTTCCATGGTGACAAACCTAGAAAACCAAAACACATGTTTTGATGACTAATGAAAGGCAATTCTTGAACTGCAATTTAAACTGCACTTTTGTTTTATGAATTCAAATCAAAACGGTTTTAGGCCTGATGGAGAGCAACAGCAACACAGTAAATTAACTTAAATTAATGTTTAGATAAAGTAAAATCCCCATCTGCAAACAACACCAGTGAAATACATTTCAGGTAGTGACAGAGACCATGTTGCACCTTCTTATTTAACACTGACCAGTCATATGCCTCACTATGAGGTAATGTAGGCCCCTTTCCAATATTTATTAGTCAACAGAGTGGAATTCAATCCAGAAACCCACTGCATGTTTACACAAGGTCTCCATTTGCAAACTACTGCTAGGTAACATGCACTTCCTAATCTGACACCTGCTCCCAGCATGTCCAACACACAAACCAGCAGTGTGAGTTATATAGACAAAAAAAGAGCCATAAAAAGCACCACAAGTCCCTCTGCATTTACATGATGGCTGTGTAGGCCGGATTGTGTTCCTTGTCTGTAATCTTTGTAAATTATGTCTAGTAATTATGTGTGGCAAACATGTCTGGATGGGCGTCATCTCTCTGGAGAATTCTCTCACCAGTGCCAAATGCCTGTCGCCCAGCCCCAGTTTCTATTTCTGTTCTCTGGGTCACAACAGCTCTTAGGCAGCAAGACCCAGAACCTGGAGAATTTCGACTCCCCTCCAGGAAAGTTTGTCCGCTATTTAGCTACTACCTACTTTTTCTGTTCATTATTTAGGTATCACTATCTAATAAGGCTCTTCATAAAGGATTTACGGTTGGTTAGTTGCTATTGTTTTTTATTAATGAGAAGAATATATTTATTACTGTTAAATTTATATTTAGAATAATTGGTAGGTTGGGTAACACTCTATATGAATAGGCCACCAGAGTTTACAGAGTCTTTGTAACATTTCAACAGCTTATGTTCAAAACTTAATATGTAATTTAAAACATTTCTTTATTTCAATTTCAGCACAGTTTTGAATAGTAAAAACAATCTTGAAAATATGGATATTTTGTCATAATTCATGCATTAAAAGGTGGTGACAATGTTGGACTCACTTCACTCACTGTCTCCCCAGGACCCAAACTTACAAAAATACGTTACCTATTGTCATAATATTAAAATTTTTTAGTGACTCATCCACTGACCACGTTTTGCAGGAAAGAGGAGGCCTGCACACAGCATCTGAGCTGAACAAACCAGCGTAATAAAAAAGCTCACTCTTCTTCTATTTCAGTTAGGAAAACTAATTCACATATCACAGCATTATTTGGAATTTTACAAAACCCATTTTGAGAAAGGCAGCTATAGTGACTATATGACAATTCATGTACAGACAAAGCAAAACAGCTGAATTGTTGAATCTCAACAAATAAGCTGTTGAAATTAGGCCTTGTGATATGGTCAAAAATGTTATCACGATAAAAATGTTTCAGTTGAAAGCATTATTTCTTTTCAGTTTCAAAGCTGATGTTTGGTCCTGAGTGAGCTGTTGAAAATAGGGTTTTATAAATCAAAAACCAATTCTTCTCAGTTAAGGGGATGATAACTCTGCATTATGAATGAATGAAATGAATGAATGAATAAAAGCTTCTATAAAATGTAAAAAACAGAAGAATAGGAAGTCCGTTCTGAGCTACTGCAGAAACATGGCAGCACAACATGGTGGACTCTGTGGACGGTGACCATCTCCCTCTCTCGACATAAACCAGGCATTCTAACAAAAATGCAACAATTCTTATTTTCAGGTGATTATACACTAATGAACATAAATAGGAATATAATATTCAATTTCTGCAATTGGATCCTTTTAAATCTCTGTAAAATCTTACACACTGGACCTTTAACAGCCAGAAACAATCTGTGCCTGCAGTGATTCTTGTCATCCAGCCAAACTCTCCATGTCAATGCAAAGACATGGTTAAAGACATTTAGCTTTTCAAAACTGGATGAGAAACTCAATGGCAAACAGCAATTAAACCTGTTGGTTGAATTAGAAATCCAGACGCAAAAACATGAAACACCACAGAAACACAAAACGCTGCTGTATTAAACAACACATGATACACGACACAAGTGTGTTATGTGAAGTCAAGTGTGGTAATATGAACACATTCCTCAGTGTGTTTGTACCGACAGGTGGGTAACAAGTCTGCCACGTAAAGACCCCAGACCCCGACTGACAGCTGAGAAAGCACACGTTCTGATAGATATAGATATGAGTGAGTTCACCCTGACCTGCATGAGTGTCCTGAACCCCCTGCACTGGTATCTGATCTTTGGGGGCTATATTGGGCCACAGCCTGCCATGTGCTGCTATGGTTACTGTAGGATACTCTAACCCTAACCCAGTGTAGGTCTCAATGTCCTGTACTGTACCATACTCTGCTTCCCTCACAATGGGGCCATGTGGAGATGAGGAAAAAAAGTTAATTCATGTTTTTTCCAAATTTGTAAGCAGGTTTGTTTGATGTTTTAAACATACTGGATTTTAAATAGAGACGTACCGATTAATCATTGCAGCTCACTCATTGCCACAGATTTTACAAAGTATCAGTAGAACTTGATTGTGGCCAGTGGCTAATATTCAGCTTCTCAACTGGAATTACTGACTTTAAGGGAAACTAATAGCTCAAAAAATAAAAATTGCTCTCACCTAGTTTAGATAGACAGTTACTTTGACGTTCAGTTCCAGATTTTTTTGATTAACTACTTTGAGATTTACGTTCAGCAATCCAGATTTATTAATTTATTAGGGCCTGAGCCATACGTAGTATGGGCGAAATCCCTATTGTATCCGTAGGATTACATTAAATGTTTATGCTCAATTTCAAGTGTCTAAATATGCGCGAAAACTCCGGAAAATTGGTGAAGACATCAAAAGTGCTGAAAAATGTGATAATTTATAGGGTTCATACATTAAACTACAAAAATGGCTCCGTAGTGCCCCCTACAGACCACTGCTCCTGGTCACTTTGCCCTAGACAAATGACATTTAGCACACGTGTATCACACTGAGATCTACAAAAAAGGTTGTGGGGTCTGAAATGCCAGACCAACAGGAAGTCAGCCATTTTGAGTTTATTCAGTCGATTTCAGATTTGGTCAGTCCAGTCTGAACACCTTGGAGATTAAAAGTTATAGAAATGGTGAGTTTTCAGGACACTATACATTCAGGGCGGGGCGCCAAATTTTGATGTCTCGCCATTAATCTGCACCAAGCCTCACATGTATGATGAGAGTCCCGCCCTGAACACAATGACATGTCAATATTGAATCTGAGTCATAGCACCACCTAATACAATAGGAAATGTCATGCTTTACCTTTTGCTGCAGTAGTCCTAGCAGGTTAAAGATATCAGTATTCAGGCCACTATACGTTCAGGGTGGGACAGTGAGTTTTGATGTCTCGCTATGACACACGAAATGGTTATAACTCGGCTGTACATTGTCCAATCTGCACCAAACTTCACATGTATGATGAGAGTCCCACCCTGAACAGAATAGCACAACGATATTGACTCTGACGTGTAGCGGCACCTCCTGGCAACAGGAAGTCAGCCTCATGGCACAAAAAACGTCCGATTGATGTGAAATTTGCACAGTGTGTTCTACACATGATGTACAGTGATGTGACATATAATTGGTGGGTGGTCTCTAGCGCCACCTACTGCCAACAGGATGTAAGATTAATGCCACAAACATTGCCTGATTGAACTGAAATTTGCACAGTGTGTTCTACACATGATATTCAGTGCAGTGACCTACACTTGGTTGGTCTTCTCTAGTGCTGCATCGTGGACACTGGAAGTGACATTTGCGTCAAATTTGCTATGTCCTCGACAATGTTGGACCCAATGACGCCTACTTGCCCGCAGTGGTAAAACACCTCGACAGCAGCCCACCCTGACTTGCTTCGGGGGGGGCGAGGGCCCATCCCCAACTGCTTGCAGTTGCTAGTTTAGGTTTATTACTTTGACTTAGATGTTCAGTTCAACAGCTATCCAGTTTCTGATAAAGTCAAAGATAGTTATATATTGATATCGTCTAATTAATCAGCTGTTGGCTTTTTCCTGGTCCAAACTATCATTATTATTATATTGACTTTTATTAAATTTTTTGTTTTGACTTAAAAACTAAACTAACTGACCAATTTTAGTCAATTAGTTTAGTTTTTACTAGGGGGATATGAACTCTGGCCCACACTCTAACATAATAGGTGACAGTAATGCACCTTAAGGCTGGATGCCACCTGTTATAAAATGGAAAAAAGAACAAGACAAAGTTCGTTCTGAGCTACTGTAGAAACATGGAACATGTTGAACTACAGAGACATAAATGACTCATTCTAAGGTAACAAAAACATAATGATCCTTATTTCCAGGTAATTATACAATAATGAAAACATAATTATGAATATTATATCCCATTTATGCAATTACATTTTACAAGTCAAAAATGAACTGTAAAACAAACAAAAAGTCAAATTAGGCTCTTTTCAGGTGTCCATCTTGTAGACCTTCACAAGGCTACAGTCTAGATCCGCTCTGATGCTCCATAATAAAGCATGACATGGCATTGGCATGTTGACAGGACTTTCACCGCCCCTCACTTACAATCTGTGACGTGGTGTCGTAGCAATATCACCGTTAGTCCCTCAGACAAACGTGACTTTAAAGATCTCTCCAAAATTGAGAGAATTTCTATTTTTGTGCCAAAACGTAAGACAATTTTGCGCACACGGCGCAGGTGAAATGTACTTTGTCACGCACACATTTTATCGGACATGATCCCTCCGCCCCACCAGTAAAATACACAAAACTTGGCTTTCGTTTAGACCATCGGCGTACAGAAACAGCTTACCTCTCTCTTCTGCTCCGTACTGGATGTTTTGATGTGGTTGTCAATATCCAGGGGCGGATTCGCGGCTGTGTGCTGCTGCCTTACAGTCCCCTGCCTCCCTGTCCCGCCACTCAGCTGCGCACAGCACCGGGACTCTTCCGGGATGTCCTAATTAAGCAACACGGGTGAACCTGAGAGGCGCACAGCGCGCACAGACCGGGACCATGACTCAGTGGTGCAGCTATCTCCTCTGGGGCTAGACGGACATCTACCTCGAAGGCAACATGGCAGCTCAAAGAGCTCTGCTAAAAATAAAATCAGTGACTGTGGCACAATCTGAGTCTCTAAAGAGGCAGAGGAGATTGCAGTGGAATCATCTTCATAATGAGTCTCTGGGAGTAAAATTAAACTAAGTTTGAGGCAACTTGGAAATTTCCCTTCCCTAATTTCCCTTCTAACTAGGTTAACGGCATGCTTTACCCTCATGAACATGAAATCACACTCTTATTAAAGTGAGAAAAGATTTATAACTGATGGAGGATTTATAAGATTTATAAGCGAGGAGTGTCTACAACATATCTGATAAAATGCATTTGTTCAAATCTGCATGTGTCATTATATCACTAGTGTCTAATCAAACCAACTAATGAATCACAGGATGACAAGTTTTACGTCTTAACATCCACCACTTCAACAGCCACCCATTTTAGGATTAGAGTTATTTTTGAGCCATGTCTAAACTGATGTAGTTTAGGTTTAGTCTAATACATGCATATTTACCTCACACTTCTCCTGTTGTAAGCCTAACCCATGAAAAAAGTGGATGATAAAAGGTTAAAGGTCAACAACAAACATTTATGCAGATTTTTTGGGGCAAGAGTGGAGGCAGAGATATGTATAATGAGTTTTGTTCAATCCAAGCTTTAAAATCACTGGATCCTACACATCCCATGATGCAAATCTAGTGCATCTTTCATTACAGCCTGGCAACATCTTCAAAACTCTACACTCTTTGTTTGTAATGCAAGGGCCTGGGTTGAAATATCACTGATAACCAGCCTCTTCATGCAGAACCAGCTTTAATTTGATTACATCATTAGATGAGACACCACGATGAATACTGATTTCACCCATGAGGCTTTTCAACATCTCTGTCATGGTCATCCAGATATGTAGGCCAGTGTTTCATGTTTCACAGGGGACAGAAATATACTCTCCAGAGCTGTGTAAAAAAGAAGGCAGAGACACTGCAGTGTACTCCTTTAAACATGACTTATTGATTAGAGGATGAATCATTGAAAGGCTTGTGAGAAACTTTATTATGTGTCTGTCCTGTGCATACAAACTCTATCTGGGTGTGTCTGTAACAGGAGAGTGTTTCAAATAACGTCCTCTCAAGACACAGTGTTACACTGAAAAGAAGCAGTTCAGCATCTGGCACCTATGATGTGTTTGTCACTGTGTAGCAGGCAGAGAAATAACTCAAGACACACAAATACAGACACTAAAGAAACACATATATTAACTGCTTTCTTTCTTTTGTTTATATATAGAACAGAAAGACAAAAGGAAGAAGAAACAAATGTGTTCAGGGAAGTTTTCAAAAGCTCCAGAATAATAAGAATATGCCTTAAATAATAATAATAGTCGGTCTTCATGTAAAGAAATCTCACCAAACTTTTTATATACAGAACATTTTTATTTTTTAATTTTGAGTAAATGGTGTTGAAAATCTGGAGTAAAGGTTTTAATATCAACAGGACCTTTGTATTTAAATAGTAACACTTAACATGCCTTCATCCAGTGACAATGAAAAGCTTCTTTAAAAAGGTTTTTTGTCATTTATTTTTCTTTTTCATATTTCCCTTGTAAGAAATAGTTCAAGTATAAAAATTCCCAACAGTGTAAAATAGCCCCATCTGATGAATATTAAGCAAAAAGAAGCACAGCTACTGAAACCTCGACCACAACTATACATTCTAGTGGAGAAAGCAGCATTTTTCGCTTGTTTTTTTGTCAGAGTTATTATTCTTTTTTTTCTCTCCTCTAAACACAAAAGAGGCAGAGTACAATCTGCATGCAAACAGGCCTGCATTTAAATAAAGTTCTTCCATACAAAAGGCATTAAGCTAACCAATATTTAATGTCATTTTCTAAAGAATCAAAAGAGATTTTTTAAAAAAGTACAGTGCACATAACAGAATTATATCTTAAATAACTCCTACATCAACATTTTTTGGTTGAGTATGTTAATAATAATAATAATCATAATAATATTATTACTAAAACTAATCAATAACTTATATATGCCTTGAGATGAGTACATAATAATATTAATACAGTACCGCCACTAGTCTCTACTCTTAGAGCGTCAACATAGTCAACCCTCAAAAATAAATAACCTATCTTAAATAGTAGAGTTCTCTTTTTTTCTGTTTTTTTTCTTTGTCTTAAATAGCAGTAAAAATATAAGGCACACAGACCAACATAATGTCATAGAGCCGACCCCGCCTTCCTCTTCACCTGGTGTTCTTGACAGACATGAGGCAGGCCAGTTGTCAGGGTTTGGGCTTTGGTGAAAGTTTACGAGCGTTGTGTACCTGACTCCGCAGGCGACAGCACAGAGGTGGAAGTTGCTGACATGGGCAGGGGCTATGAGCGGCCCGGCAGCGGGGGGTGGAGGGGTGGAGGGGTTGGCTTTGGGAGGGGGCTCTGCTGTGTGTCGGGTAGAGAGAGGGGTGAGTAAAGTTGGTTCCCAAATGGGCCTGGGGATTAAAATGTGACAGCTCAACAAACGAGCACAAGTGATGCGTTCTTTCCAGAGTGATCCGTCTGTGTGGCGCTGAAGCGGCTCTGTCCACCCCCACCAGCAGCTGGTCTCTCTCTCTCCCTCTTTCTTTCTCTTTTTCTCTCCATCACACAGTTAGAGAGAGAGAGAGAGAGAGAGGGAGAGAGAGAGAGAGAAATGACTGTGCTGCCTTTGTCTCTGACTGCTATGTGTGCAACTCTGGATGCATGTGTGCGTGTGTAAGTGAAACATGTGGAAAAGCAACTGATTTAGTGTTTCTCATTGTCCGAAGCCATTTTCAACCTCTCTCCTTTTGTCAGTGCCTTTGTTCTGTTTGCCAAGTCCCCCTTTAGTCCAAGAGTCAAGTCAGAGTTGATGACATTTTCAGTTTTTTGTGTCTTTTCTTTGTTTTATCTTTTCCCCGCAGTGTTTTTTTTTGTCTCCTGGTGATTCGCTTGCTTTGCATAGGTCAAGAGGTTGAGACACGGAGTAAAAAAAAAGGGACATTCAGCATCAGAAAGATAAGGTAGTTCTTCAAATATGTGTGACACAACAAGTTACGACTCTTCAGTTCCTCAACTTCCTGACAGAGGTCACATAATAATAGTTAACACATTGGAAACGGTTCCATTTCCCTGATTATCAGAAATATAAACTCCAAAAATGCACTTGAAAAGACAAAAAGAACAAGGAGAGCCCCCAATATATTATAATAACAGTAATAAATATATATGTTATGAGGGCATCAAAAAAACCAAACACACTTGTGGCATTCCACAAGTGAAAAAACAACAGTTTCTTAAACTAACGTTAAAGACAGCAATAGGACTTAAAGGCTTAGTTTAACACCTATACCAACCACAGTGATTAGTTCCTGCATTTCTTCTCTAGAAATAAGTACTCTACTACAATGATAATAGTAATGATAATAATAATAATATAATAGTTATAACAACAACAATAAGAGTAAATCACTTTCCATTATTTGTTCTGCGACTTTTTTTCATTTTCTCATTTTTTTTTGGTTGAAGCACAGCAAGTTGGAAAGTTACTGTAAAAAGTTCCCACCTCATCATCATCACTACCACCACCACCATCATCATCACCTTTTAAAAGCAACTCTGCCTCTGAGTCGCTGACACACCCACCCTTAAGACCACTCTTTCTTCCTTTTCCTTCACTGCTCCTTCTTGTGACCACTCGGCTGTGGCTTGGGGCGGGCCTCCCCTCTCTGCATGTCCAGTGGTTGCAGTGGCTGCTATTGCATACGGTCGGTTTGCAGCTGCTGAGGCTGGTACTGGCCAAAGGCTGCAGCTGCAGCAGCAGCCGAGCCTGGGGCGGCGGTGGCTAAAGGCTGCTGAACTGCGTAGCCATAGCCAGCAGTAGCCACGTAGCCTGCGGCGGCGGGGGAGGCGGCATAAGGATACTGCTCGTATGCGGCGGCAGCAGCAGCACTGGCTGCGGCTGCAGAATACTGCGCATAGGCAGTTCCGGTGTAGTCGATGTAGGGGGATGATGCAGTAGCAGGTGCAGCAGCTGCAGGCTGCACGTGAGGGATGACCACACTAGGCTGCACAAAGGCCTGAGGATACACGTAGTGGGCCGGGATGCTGTGGGATAAACACACACATTTAGACGGTTAGTTTGATTGAGCACCAAAGTTACAGTCTGACTGTAAGACCACCCCAAAAAACCACCCTCAAACCCAAATCCATCACACTGCGCCCAAGCGCCCTCCCTCCACCCAGCCCCGTCCCATCCACCAGTAAAGAACACCAAGGAAATGGCTGCTAGTAGGGATTAGAACAATATAGGGTTGCCAAAATAGAAATCTCTCTGTGAAAAGAAGATTGGAAGGTGAATAAAAACACCCAGAGGCTGATTATTTAACCTCTGGGTCATCACACCTATTCATAAAATAACATCTCTATGATTACATTTGCAGGAAGTGAAGCCTGCGTGATGATGTCATCTTTGTTGTACCATTGAAAACAGATAGGAATTTTGGTGAGGTTTAGGTTTTGGGACACAGAGGAGCAGAGTGAGGTGAGATGAAACTGAGCTGAAACCTGCAGCTCATCCGTCAGTCACATGTGGATTTGGCTCTGATGTGTCCCCTGCCTGCTGGAGGGGGTGGCAGGTTGGGGGG
>JAPQRN010000003.1:3550235-3565009 GCA_037367275.1 Coranthus polyacanthus | reverse complement strand
GCGCACAAACAGCTGGGAAGCCTGCACGGCGTGAAACACTGGAGCTCCTTCACACACACACGCACGCACACACACACACACGCACGCACACACACACACACACACACACACAAGATCCCGGCTGCTGTTCTTTACTAGAAAGACGTTTAATTAACCATTAAGGGGTCACAAAAACCTGGTTCGACTGATTATAGGAGTAAGGCGGGGACAGTAAAACATGAGTAAAATATAAAGTCATGGTGATCACAAAGCTAAACAAGTTCCTTAAATGTCGGATCTGTGCATTCTCAATGTACTTTGTGATTATGTGTGTATACCACTGCTCAATGGGCCTAACATGGATTAGACTTCCTACATGAGACTGGTCACAGCCTGGGACAGATACATTACATACAGCAGCACCGCCGACAGTGCACACAAAGACAGGTGCAACTTTAAAAGTCTGCTGACATGATCTGCCCTCAAGAGAGTGGGGTTGACAGAGGTCTGGCACGTTTCTGTGTCAGCCATTATTGCGGATTGAACTGAGTCTGAAAGTGCATTTCTTCTCCAAAATTCTCCAAAAACACATATGCATGTACAGGCTACATGAACACTTTTAACACACTTTAAACATTCCATAACAGATCTGCAAAGTTGTATCTTACGACCAGTGGTGGAAAAATTTCTCAGGTCCTTTATTTTAGTAAAAGTACTAATACCTCACTGTGAAAATACCCCAATATAAGTAAAGGTTCTGCATTCAAAACCTCAAAGTATGCAAGAATTATCAGCAAAATGTATTTAAGCCTTACAATGCAAAACTGATTGGACATTGATTAAAAAAAAATCCCTAAATTATTTTTTTTTTGTAAAACTTTTGTACAGGTTCTAAAAATTTAATACAAACAGTTTTAATACAAATCCCGAGGGCTGTTACTCTGTGATGCTGTGTTTTCATAGTTTTCACATGATGTTGTAAGCTTTTTTCTCTATAAACAACTGGTGTAAAACCTAAAAAGTACACTCTCCCTGTTCTCTGACACAACATTAAGAATTTATCACCTATTTATTATTATCAGATAGGATATTGATAGATTCTAAATAGATCTGTGGTTCAAAATTACACTTCCAAATGAACAGCATGTAAAGGTTTAAGGGTCAAAGTACAAGTAGCCATTGTACAGTAAAATGCAGTGCCAGTTCACATTCAGATATTATGTGACATTCAGATGGATATGTGACAGAGTATAATGTACTTTACATTAGTGAAAACAAAGACAAGAGACTTTTTCTAATTAGTCAATAAAAGACAAAGTGTGTTCACTGTGTAGTAAAATGGTCCCTGTTAGTATTTTAATATAATATATGATGTTTTTGATTTTGCATTCATTTCTATGTTGCATTTTACTGCTGTACATGCTTAAGGTTGAGCTCATTTTAATTACTTTATATGGGTTATTCCTGTTATTCGATAGCATTGAATACATAGATTAATAAAAGGTTGTGTAAAATACAAAATTGTATTTTTAATGCCTATTATCTCCATTGGGAGATAATAGGCAAGAGATAATATGAACTGACAATATGAATCAGTCAATCATAGGGACAGAGAAGTCACTGTAGGACCGGAACGACCACTATTGGTTATTTAATCTACTTTAACGCATAATTTTCTATAAGATCATCATATGTTTGTAGCGTCGCTGTCCTGTGATAACCATGGATTTCTAAAAAGTCATCTTTCCATGAGCTCAGAAAAACAAGCCTGTTTTCAGCTTCGTCACAATGCATTTTACTGTGTATCAAAGAGGTTTTTTAAAGAGTTTATTTAATTTAAGACAGAAGAGAATGTGAAACATTCAGAATCGACATGTTTGGACATATGTGGTTTTACAAGTACAATATTTGCCTCTAATATGTAATGGAGTATAAGTATAATGTTGCATAAAATGTAAATACTCAAGTAAAGTACAAGTACCTCAAATTTGTACTTAATAACAGTATTTGAGACAGTACTTATTACATTCTGCCAATGCTTACAACCCTGGACAAAATTTTTAAATATGTGTGTCTATCAGGTGCATGACAGTGAATTTTCTATTATTATCACAAATAGTACAGTGTGAAACGTGTTTAAGTAATTTAAGATAGCCTGCCAAGATGCTCTGTGCGTCACAGAATTTTCACACAGCAATGGGAAAAGGATGGGAAAGAGTTGATGGACATGTCAGAGATCAATTCAATCAAAAGTCTCATCAATGATTAAAATAACTTGTGAAGCTTGGCCTGTTCTGTCGAGTTGGCTGCTGGGTGTCCCTTTGAACAGCAAGGATTAGTAATTCTTCCAAAGTAATGTGAGAGGGAACTCTGCCCTTAATCATTAATGATTAAGGGCTTCACTTCTGTAAGAGCACTCTGTTCCTATATATGCCAGCTGGCCTACATACTGTACATCCTGCTGCTTCATGAAACGTGGTGAGGTGACACATTTGCAGTGGGAACTTGACTCTTACTGATAATATGTGTTTATTAAATCTCAGCCACTTAACTTTAAATACCTCAAATATCTAAATATAAGAGATATTTGTTTAGAGACAATTCACTTTAGTTACTAGAGCCTGTGGTCCTAATCCTCATGTATTTTCAATAGTGGAACATAACTAAGTACTTTTACTCAACAACTGTTTATAAGTACACATTTGAGGTACTTGTACTTCACTGGAGTATTTAAATTTTGTGAAACTTCATACTTCTACTCCACTACATCTCAAAAGCAAATAGTCTACTGTACTTTTTACGCCACTACATTTGTCTGACAATTTAAATTACTTTTCAGATTACAGATTTTCACTTCCTGTTCTGTGAAAACCACGTATGTCCAAATGTGTTGATTTTGAATGTTTGTGATAAACTGAAGGAAGTAGTGTTCCTTTATGGATAGAATTTGAAATTCTATCCATAAGATAAATAAACTCTTAAGATAAATAAACTCTTTTGAAACCCTGTTGGATTAGCTGGAAAATGAATTGCCACAAATTGTAACCTGGGAATAAAACAAATGATTTGCTTAAATTAAGAACATGTCATACTCTTTCCAGGTTAAAGAAACTGTGTTCTAAATAATATAGAAAACCCATAACCTACGCTACTTCACTTTGTGTTATTCTAAGTTCTAGCCAACAGTGGTGAGTTATAAGGAGCTGCTAGTGACATGGATAAAACATTAGCGAAAGCACTCTTTTCCCAACCCTGTTTGAGAAAAATGTAGTGTTAGAGCACATGGTACTTGTAGCCACTTAATCAACTGACAACATTACACAGTCCATTTTTCAGTAGTTGAGTAAAAAATGTCGTGTTACAGAAAGTTAGCTAAAAAAGTGTCTGAGAACAATGCCATTAGTTAGCCTACTATTTATGTATTTGCCTGTTAGCTGTTAGCCAAAGGTATTCTGACTGAATACAACTTACCTTTAGACATCTTTAGTCAGAATATCTTTGTGTTAGCTTACAAGTAGTAAGCTTGTAATTTAGCTTACTTACAGGTAGTAAACTAACAGCCAACATACCGCTACTTCAGATTGGCAAAATGGCCATGGCCCCTTTTGATGAAAACAAAAGGCAGTTTTCCATAGACTTAAATCTAAATTATCGTACAAAACAAACCTGAAAGAAAATCAACAGAATTAGCCTCTAAATAACCCTAAAGTGCTGTGTAAACTTCACATATACCTACAATGAAACATGCTAGATATATTGAGAAATTAAATTTGATCAATTTTTAATCACATCTATCCTGCCCTACAGATAGCAGCATGCTAGCTAGCATTAGTTAACAAGATATAATGTAGCCGTTTGCCCAGTCAATTTAGTCTGAGGCTCAACCATCAATAAACTACAAAGAACCAGGTCCCACAACAACCTTTTCTATATGGGACAGGAGGCAATTATTTTTTTTACAATAATAGCTAAAGTGGATGAGTGTATGCACGCTGCCACTGTCCTGCTTTTACAATATATGACAAGCATCTGTGTTACTAACGATAGACAACATGTGGCTGTTAATAATAAGAATTTGAAGGAACAATTAATATGCAGTAGACTACACTACAGATACACAAATTCGTTGCAACAAATTACACTGCTTCTTCAAAATCTGGACACACGACTACCTGAAGCATTAAGACAGGACACAACACATTTGTAGACCGTTACCACCAACGCAGATTTTAGTTTCAGCTGAGTCAGTCCCTACACAACACATTATAGACTGGTCAGTACAGACTGGACGTTCTGTATCCAGCCACTGACATCTCTGTTTATTTTCATTCACCAAATAGGGTCACTAAACAGAAAACACTCAGCAAATGGAATATTTTATCCATATGACACAGACTGGGGCTCCATAACCTTCTTTGCAATTGCATTTAGCTAATGCTATATATGTATATAAACCAGATAACAGTATGAAAAGATTGTTTGGCCAGTGTTCATCAAGCTTTTCTTCCACTTCCCTCATTCAGTGTTGTATCTTGTAGTTAATGTCCACAACATCCATTATGTTTGGAAACTTTACTGTCTGAACTTGCATTTGTAGCTGTCACTCTGGTGCAGCCACGGACAATATGAGTAGTTTTATAAACAATTTAACAAGCTAACTTAGCGCTGCCAGTATATCCAGTGTACTTTGACTTCACAAACATTTTTGATCGTCATTTCTCATCTTGTGTGGTTTTAATTCTTTATTACTGACTTTATCTGCCAACCATAAACACAGACTGAGTCTGACCTGGACTGGACTGGATCTGCCTGGATTTTATCAGTCTTCAAGTCCATATTACATTCATAATGGGCCTGACAGTTATTAAGTGGTGTAGTTGTGGGGGCATGGTGATGAAGACTGTAGCTGTGACGAAATGCTGGTCCAATTCATTTTTCAGTAGTTAAGTAAAACTCAGAATGTTAGCTAAAAAGTGTCCAACTCTGGACACACTGATTAGTCACTATGAAGGGTGGTTATATTTAGGTTTTATTAAAACGAAGATGTGAAGGTAATTTTAGCTACATGACAAAGGACACTTGTTTCTATATAATCACACACAGCTCTTTTCCATTTTTCTTTTTTTTGTGTCTTTTGTGTTTTCAGGACATCCAAGCTGAACACAATCGCTCAGTGAGTGTAATTGCAGTGACTTTCACCAACTTTGACAATGTGCAAATCCTCTATAATACTAAAACACTGACAGGGGCCATTTTACTGTACAACTAATGCTACATTACCTTATATACTTTAAGTACTTTTGCGGATAATACTTACTTAGATACTTTGAATTAAATAAGAGTTGAAGGAAATAATAAGAAGTTGAAAGATCTTTAGCTTATAGGAGTATTTTCATAGTACACTATACTTTTACTGAAGTAAAGTATCTTCCACCACTGTCTATTTTACACTGTTTTAGGACAGTTTCCAGGATAAAATATGTCCTTTATTGACTAAGTAGCAAAAGTCTCTTTACTACTCCATAAAATGTGTATTCACTGATGTAAAGTACACCGTATCCATCTGAATGTGAATTGCCACCGCAGGACTCCAGATCACAAAGAGATGCAACCCGATAGAGCTCCTTTCTGCCGTGTCCCTGCTCACTCACTGTTTTATTAATGCAGCCACACGCCCTTTAAAGTTGGAGTGTAGTCATGAAAAAGGGGACCGATATCGAGTTTCCCGAGCTTAACAATGGGAATGCGGTCAGGTTGCGTCCTCTTGTTGTCTCTGTTCATGTGCAGCATGCTGACTAGTCTAAATCCTCTTATACTTTTACAATAACAGACGGTGGTCCCATTCAAAGCTTCAAAATTTCCCAGTAACCTTTAGAAATACTCAAACTTGAATGTCAGAGCACATATGCATTCATCATAATTGATTAATATGTTGTTTAAATGTGTATTTGGTTGTGTTTATCAATCAAACACAAGATTGTCAGAATTAAACTTATTTTGCTTTATCTATTAAATCTATGAGAATGTACTGCAGTTTAGTAAAGACAAAGGCTGTACTGTAGATCGGACACTGTATGTTTGTACTTGCAGCCATTTGGCCTAAGCACACCTGTCAAGCAAAGAAAATCAAAGGGTCAAAGGTCAGGAGAACAGCTGAATACCCACAGCTGAGTCACACCAAGGTCAGTAAAAGTGAGGTCTCTAAAAATACACCAAAAAGGCCAAATCTACCGCAGTTAATGAACTAACTTCACAAAGTTTTCAGACTTTTTGACTCTAGCAAATCGCTGACAACTCAACTATTTCACACAGACATACAAAATGTGCTGGGGGAAAAAAAAGCTTTATTGAGCAACAACTTACACAAGTTTTCCACAACAAGACACTTTCTCACGTTTCTGAACCTTCTCCCACTTTCTGCTTATCTTAAAAATTAGGTGGACTAATACCTTCAAGGGAGCTGTGATACAACCTCAACCCACTGAAATGGCGCCATCTTTTGTCCAACAGAATAACTACACAAAGTGCCCTAACCCTTTTTACATGCAAAATGAGACTGCACATTATCACATTTCACCATTAAAAGTAAAAAAAAATTAATAATGAAATTATTTTTGTACGTTGGCAAAAACATTAAGTCACTTATCATTTAGTTAGTTATACAGCTTTGGAAATAGTAACACATTTGAATTCCATTATAAATTCACTGTTCCTGGAATATTCATTGTTTCTAGATTGTAGATGTTCTTAATTTATCTTACTATTTATTGAGAAAAATGGGTTTTGTTGTTAATTTAAACACAGCTTATTTCTTTATTAAGTTTTAAAGCAAACATTTTGTGTGTCCTTCATTAGATTTTTGTATCACATTAATGCACAAGAAAAATACTGATGTCTTTACAAGTCACATTTATAACAAATATTGACTTTTCATTTCTTTGTCACAGTGGAACAATAATTTCCAAAGTTGCATTTATTAAAGGATTGTCTGAGGTTAATTATGTTGCATAAATAAAACAAACAAACCTGGTAACAATTTACACATATTCACCAATAACTGGTTGCTGGTTGCATATTAACATATGTAGTTGCATATTGGCTCTTTATTAGTCATTATAAAGCACTTATTAATGCTTTATTATGCATGACCATATTCTACAACTACTAAGCCATTAACTAACAGTTTTCCCTCAATAACCTCCTAATCATTGCTAATTGATAGTAAGGAAGTTGTTGTACATTAACTATGATCTTAATAAGCTTTGCTCAGTATTAGGTATTAGTACCATAAGTAGTCATTCTCCATTAATATCACTTAATAAATATAGTTTATTCTTATGTAACAAAACTAAATGTGTTAATAGTGTCTAAATAACTCTTAATCTTCTAAGGTCTGAGGTCTTTCTACCTCAGACTGTAAAGTGAATGTGCACCATTAGTAGTTAGGGTTAGTAGTGAATTACTTTGTGTTTTGTTACACAATAACAGACCATATTGGCTGTTCCTGTGGTCAAAGAGCATAAAAGCAAAGAGGCAAAACTGTGGAACATGTGTACCATGGAACAAAAAATAGCTTTCACTTCTTATCAACAGAAGTTCTTTGACAGTAGCAGAGTATAGACAAAGAGATTGGAAGCAATGGAGTCAAATAGATGATAGATGAACGTGGAGAACTGGTTTCAGTCCAAAATGGTGGAAAAGTAGCTCTGTTGAGGCACAATTCTGTTGCAGTGGAACAATGTATTAGTTTTTAGTTCTTGTCAAGTTCTTTGGTACTATACTACCTTTTATTACACAGCTTTGTTGATTCTGTTTGGTCAGTGATGGTCTTCTACAGTCTGGCATTTCTGTAAGAAAAGAGTGTAGTGCGCTATGAATAACTGACTGTTACTTCTAATCATAGAGACTATAGATCATTTGTAAATCCATAATTGAATCAACAGTTTTGGTCAAATTATTGATTGCTTTAGTAAGCAGCTATGAAATAAGCAGAAACCCTGAGACGGCAATTGGTGCTGTACATTAATGCTCATCATCAACTCTTATGTAAAGCCCAAACTGAGTAAAGCCTATTAAGATTCATATTCATGTACAACATCTTTTGTACAATCAATAAGCAGTAAACGGGTGGTTATTGAGCGAAAACTATTCAATAATGGCCTAATAATTGTAATATATTGTCATGCAGGCTAAGGCATTAATGAGTGCTTTATAATGACAATGAGACATCCTTATATGTACACTAATAATCACCTAGTTAATTGTGAAAATGTTATCTTAATATTAACACAGAAAACCCTCATATCCCTTTGTGCTTTTTACCAAGCTGCTACATTACGACAATTTACAAGTGAGTGCACTCTGATGCAGTTAAATAAATTCACAGCCTGGAATGAAATCTATCTGCACTACAGGGTTGAACTATTTATTCAAAAACAATATATAATGTACAGTACTGTATATATATATATATATATATATATATATATGCTTCTTTTATAATTTGTTTAATAAAATAAGCCCTTTTCCTGTGCAAAAGTAAATATTTTGGCTTGCTCATAGTGTCTCTTTTTATTAGTGTTATTTAATGGCTCAGTTTTTAAAGGTTCCATATCTTCCCATAGTTCTTAAGTTCCACACTTAAAGTTCTATCTATACCATGTATGTGTGTATATTACAGACTTCTGTAATGGTGTTGACATAAAAAAAGTGTATAGTGTGTAAGAGTATAGATTTGATTTTTCCTCACTTTTATAAGTGCCACTCTGTGTCACTGCCACAAATGGCTCATATTACTCTGAGAGTATAATGTCACCTCCCACTTTTCATCAAAAGACCTTCTGATTGGCTAACCACAGATGCTTTAGCAACCGTAAGAAACAGCAGAATTCTCAACAGGTGTCAACAATTATCAGTTATTAATGTGATGTACACATCCAAATAGACTGAAGGTAAGTCAAAATAAGTCTCTAAAAGTAAAATTCATCCACTGGTCTGGGACATTTGTCTCCTTTGGAGTCTGTGCAGTAGTTTTAATTCACTGAAGCAGGAATAATACACTTTTCATAGATAGTTTTCCACACATGGGCTCCGCTCTGTTAGTAACTGAGCAGTGACTGAGCGGGGCTAAATACCTTATACAATACAAAAATACCTTGAACATGATTGGTTATGGATATTGAGCTTGCTTACTATATCACAAGCAAAGGATTTTCTAATTGGTTGGTTTTGTAGAGATGTGGAGGAACATCTTGTGGTGGAGATGACAGAGGACTGACAGTACTAAGCATTTTCACTTCATATTTTCACAGCTTTGACGGCCTGTGTCCACAGACAGTGTTTTTTGTGCTGGAAATGACCACAACATGATTTTCAGAGGCTTCTGATAAACGCTTTTGCTATGGTTACCAATAAGGTCACTTCCGTGTTACTTCTTGTTTATTACCGGTTATAAGTTATATTATTTGAAATACTGCTGTTGTTGGCTCACAGGAAGTTGTTTTAAGATTTTTTCAGGCAAGAATTTGGTTGTTTAATCTTCAACTCTGTGGTCAATTTATTAAGATAGCGTCGAATTAAACATGCTCTCCGGCAATTTCAGAGATTTGTCAGTCTATCAATCGGTATGCCTTGCCAATTATCAACATGAAGGTGGAAAAGTTGTCTGTGGACACAGGCCGTTATTTTACACCACTGAGTTTATATAAGCCTAAAACCCCAATAAAAGTGCATTTTCACAGTATGGGACCTTTAAAATCATTTAAAATATTTCATCTTCGTCTAATGGATGTTGAAAGCCAGCATCATTCTCCAGCTCAGAGTCTGACCTGAGCTTGTCCTCCTTCAGCTCCTGCACCTGTGTCAGCTCCTCCACCTCCTCTTTCTTTTCCTTTACCCCTTCCACCTTTCTGTTGGCTCCACTCACATTCACCTCCTCTTTTCCTTCGATTTTGCCTGCCCTGCTCATTTCTCCTCTCGACTCCCTGCCGTCTCCTTCAACCTTCCTCGACCTCTCTCCGCCCTTAGTTGCCTCGTCGTCTGTGATCTGGCTCTGAAGCGTTGGGTCTGAGAGATTCTTGGGGCTTGCGGTAGTTGGATCAGGAGTGGGAGATGACTTCAATGGCTTCACAATTGTGAGGATTGCATCGTCATCCTCCTCCGTTCTGGAGGCCAAGGCCCGACCGTGACCAACACGAGCTGACTTGGCCCTCAAACGCCTCTTGAGCTCGTCTTCTTTTAACTGAAGGAGAGAGGAGGGAGCAGAGATAGAAAACAAAAAAGACAAACTGTGACATGGAGAGGAGAGAGGGCTGAGGTTTCAAATGGCACATATTCACACACATACAAACACACACCTTTCGTCTCTCTTCGGCGAGCCTCATTTTCTCCTCACTCTCTTCTCTGCTGGAGACTCTTTGAGACTTCATTGCCTTCAGGGACTCCAGTCTTGCAGGAGGTCTTCGCAGAACCTCCTCACTGTCATTTAGCTGCACAGCAGAGGGAGACAGAGAGCTATTAATCTCATTGTGACAGGTCAATGTACTCACATTACACACTGCCATCACCTATGTGAAAAATCCACAAATCAATGACCGGCAAATGATATCACTTATGTCTTAAGCAGTGTGTGAACTACACCATGGCATCTGGAAGAGATCGCCTTTTTCACTTTTGTCACAAGTACAACACTTACAAAGCACTTACAAAGCATGATTTACCATTATGTATCATCATTCCTGTTCCTATAATAAGAATATGAATAACTATGAATGTGCCTCATGCTTGCTACTATTATCCCTTTCAGAGATTCATAGTTTCATTCAGTTTAACAAACTGTTAAAGAGATTGTCATCCTGGGCCTCCTGGGTGCTGTCTATTTTGGCCAGGATTCTCTTGTAAAAAGATTCTTAATTTGAGTTATCCTTTCCTGGTTATATAAAGGTTAAATGAAAATAAATTCATTTAAATTAATTTCAGTATTATGGTGGTCATTTGGGGGTGCTCATACATTTTTCTCACATTTCATTCAGAACATCCACATGAGCACAGGAAAAATGGAGGACGTTTGGTCTGTAACCTGGGTTTCTGCAGGTTTCAATAACTTCAATTTAATATAGATTTAAAATAACTTAAACAGTTATAATATAAGTTATATAAAAATTAATCCTCTAAACAGTTGTCATGAATGGGGAATTTAACTCCAGAGCCCTGTACCAGGCTGTAAATATGTCATTTTAAGATGGGGGTCTATGTGGATTGACTTGCTTTTGGAGCCAGCCTCAAGTAGTTTTTAACCCTTCAATCCTCCTGGATTACTGGTTACTCAAATTTATTATTTTCAACAGGCTTCAACCAAGCACTAAATCCCTTTCAATTTCCTGTTAAAATAGTTTTTGAGATATTTTAAGTCCTACAATTCAGGTTATTGGATTTTCTTAACAGGTGTGAACCAGATACCCACCATGATGCTGTAGGACTCTCCTTCCCTGCTCTCTCTGACCTGCTCCACTGGAATAATGCCCTGGTTCAGCAGCTCCTCCAGAATCTCACTGGACTTCAAACGCTCCTGCGCTGCACTGTCCTCCTGGAGCAAACCTGGGTGACAGCCATAGGAAACACCTGTGCACTGGATTATTCTGTGCAGTGGCTCAAAGCCCAGTGTTATCGCTGCGTTCGGGGCACACACTCACCATGTTGTGTAGTCTTGTCCACCTCACTCTCAGATGTGAGTGGAGGGAGTTTTCTGGGAATGACTCCAGGTAATACTGGGATATCTCCGCTGTCCATTACCACCCCACTGTCTGTGGTGCCCTTTGACCCGGCTGAGTCGCCACGGCCACTGTGTTTACTTCCAGTCTCATCCTGCCATAGAGGAAAACACATAACAACACATTCAGTACATCAAATTTTATATCCTGACCTCATTCATATATTAGGTGAGCAGTGTTGAGATAATTCCTTTCAAATCCAACTCAAGTAATGAGCTGATTTTGAAAATCTAAGGAGTAGAAAGTACAGATATTTGCATTAAAATGTAGAGAGTAGTACAATGAAAAATAAATACTAAAATAAAATACAGATACTGTACCTGAAAACTACTGAAGTACAGTATTTACATGTATTTGTACCTTGCCTCCTCCCACCTCTGTACAATTACCAAGAAATACAGTAATAATAATTACTCATTCCTGAAAAGATAACTAAAACGTGATACCACAAAATCATTCAAAGTGCCAAAAATTCTGAACAACTTTTAAAACACTGTACATAAACATATATGTACTTCTTCAAATTATGTGAACTTGTAAATCAATGTTATTTAAATGTAAATCATAATGAAATAAATATTACATTTTGTCAGTGAGATGCATTTACGCTCTCACAGGCCTTACATCTGAATATAGTTTTTGGAGTCAAAAGCTTATGAAGAAGAATATCATTTAATTGACTGCAGTTGTTTGTTGTTTGTGATCTACACAGTTGTAATTTGTTTTGGTGATTGTGCTTAAAACATAAAACCCTCTAATCTTAAGTTACACTGAAGAACTTTTAATGAACGTTTGGCAGTAATCAGTGCACAACAAAGTACTGTTATGAGTCTGGTTTAAATCGATGCTTGTTTAGGACTTTTCAGCTTTATTGCTCAGTTGAAAACATTTGTTAGAAAAATAATCTAAAACCAACACTAATAAAACTGAGACTGGGCTGAATTAATGCTTAGTCAACAATAAAAGTGACATTTACTTCATAAAATAGACTAGAGGTAGTTTTAACAAATATTAAATTGACTCAAACACATTTAAATCATGAAGTAATTATTTAAATCAACATTATTAATGGCAATTAATAATTAGTCAATAATATTACTGATGAAATTTTAACCAATTTCTGTAGAAAAAAATGACCCAATATTGAGTAGACATCAATAATGAACATAAGAAAATGTGATACTTGTTTTAAAGTCACTAACCCTAGCCCTAGTCCTCCTGATTTTATTACTTTTTTACAATATCTGATAACTAAATAAAGTTTAATGATATGACTAAAAAGTACATCCCTCTTGTGAACAATAAGATATATTACTGAGTGGAAATAAATAAACTCTGACAATAAGAGATTTCTATTTCTTGAAAAATGATTAAACTGTACTAAATCTATTAAATGAAATCTAACTAAATGTTACGTAGAGCTTTAATTGATTAAAAATCTAAATATCCAGGTACTAATCTAAATTAAGTTGTGTGAAATATTTAGTAAATCTAAACTAACTACATTTTTAACAAATATTTGAAGTTTTAATCTACTAGTAACCAATGGCCATATTTTTTTATAGCAAATCAAATGCAATAAGTTACACTGATGAAGTTATTAAAACAGTTTGATGATTACATTTCACAGGATAATTAATTATCTGTAACCTGTTACATTCAAAGGGAATCTTCTCAACACCGTGTGTCCAAACATGGTGTTGTCATGGTGGCATGTGTGTGTTTACATTGTCATGATCACTGCAGCTCAACAACAATAAAGACACACTGCAGAGAACAGCAACAAACATGACATACTGAAGCACAGTACATGATCCCCTTTCAAACAAATGTGCTCATGAGTAGTGTGTTCTACGTACATGAGTATGTTAACACAGCTACAACGTTCACACTCAGCATGTAAAGATCATTAGGACATCAACTCCATCTTCATGTACCTCCATTATTGAACAATCCATGATGCTATGCTGCTCTTTATGTCACAGTGATAATGGTGTGAGTCATATTGTGATACACCATGACATTTATGGCAGCTCCTCCATGATTTCCACTACACGATTTGATGAAAACGCCGTATTACAATTGTTGTGGGAGATCATTTGATTAAATCGACTTGCTTGGTTATCAAGAAAAAACCCCACTCATTTTCATGTGTTTTTTTTTTCAGCTCAAACACACAAACTTACAAACTGGCATAAAAAATACAAAAACCAGAATATGTGGCGACTTTCATTTTGCATGTTTTACATAGTATTTCTCTCTGCTCAGTGTCGCTAAATCCAAACCTTTAAATTGCAACCTGATATTACGATTACGATTTGATTAATTGTGCAGCCCTAATTTCCACTGTATGACATTTACTATTTCTACTCCTCTAAGGCTGAGACTGGGCTGAATTAATACTTAGCAAATGAATAAAAACAACATTTTATGAAGAAAATAGGCTAAAGGTAGTTTTAATAAATATATTCATATATTCATATAATATATTCAGTAGAGAAAAACTGAACAATATAATGTGGAAAATGAAAAAAAGAAAGAAAATGCATTTGTTTTACTAATTTTAAAGCAATGATTTTGAATTTGCACTTTTTTTCATATATTTTCATTGTGCTACACTTGACTGTCTTAGTTCAGGTTTCCTACCTCACCACAGCACTGAAACAGCGCATGTAAAAGTGGTAGATGACATCACATTGAATACTGATTCTGGTCACGTATCAGTCCTGGTTTTGCTAGATCTCAGTGCTGCATTTGACACTGTAAATCACATAATCCTGTTGCACAGGTTGGAAAATTGGGTTGGACTCTCAGGAGCAGTCCTCAACTGGTTCAGGTCTTATTTAGAGGCTGGAGTTACTTTGTTAAATTGGCAGCTATGAATCTGAACAAGTGAGTATAACGTGTGGAATCCCCCAGGGGTCAATTTTTTTTATCTCTTCTGTTCAGTTTGTATATGCTCCCTTTGGGCCAAATTTTACAAAATTTTAACATTGATTATTACAGTTGCAGATGTCATGCAGATGA
>JAPQRN010000003.1:3514662-3536516 GCA_037367275.1 Coranthus polyacanthus | reverse complement strand
TAGTGAATGATTGAATAGTGATATAATGTTGACATTTTTACTCTGCCTACTCCACATTTTCAGTTTTGTAATTTAGTTAAAAAAAACAATGAAAAAACACTTATCTCAATATATAATAATGTCTTCATTTGTAAATCATAGTCTAATTGTAATACCTACCGTTACCAGTAACAATTAATCGAATCATTACATTTACTGCTTTTTTTTTTATAAAGATACTGTATATAATTCATATTGAGCAGGATTGAGTTCAGCCTATTGGTCCAGCCCTCCAAAACAGTCCCAACTTCTTATGTGGCCCCTTCAGAAAATTAATTGCCCACCCCTGGGCTAGGCAATCTGGCAAAAAGATCATATGATCTTTTTTGGAACAATCATGATCCAGATAAGATGGTGAGATCGCCCAGCCCTACCTGTACCAAATGTAGTCAATGTCTGGAGCTGCTTTTCACACATATAGCACACAGCTGGAGATCGTCTGTGTCAGATGTGTTTTCACTTCACTGAAAATACTCATCACTCATGTTTAATAATTACAGCTTTTTGTGTTCAATACTACATGTCTTTGGACGTATCCGCAGGAAACATTGGTGTAGTGCTGGTGGAGCATACTGAACCTGCCACTTTTTTCTCCAAGAGAATAGAAGAGGAAATAAAATGTTGCAGTTTGCATAATCCAGATGAAATTCAAATAAATTTTTTTAAGAGCCAGCAGATCCAACCATCACTAAAATGATATGTCATGCAAGACAGCCAACAGGATCACATGAAGTAGTCTTAGTTGTCACATTAAAATTTAAGATGTGTTGATTGATTTACGATCAATTTATGCACTGAATAACTGGTAGCTGCTGGTGTAGCACCAAAACTGTATCATCCACCAAAAACTGATTGTAATGCAGCTGCTTTGGATTAAACATGCAAATACACATAACATGTCCATGGGCATAACAAAGGTAAGTCTTTGTGAAACTTTAAACTTTCTTGTAAACAAATAATCATGCTTGTGAGTAGGATTATTTGTGGTTACTTTTAAAGCTTAATCAGGTATGACACTGACGTGAATATAAACAATACAATGATATGAATTCTCCAGACAATGGCCTGCTTTATTCACACATTGGCTCACTCAGATATTACAGACTTTGCACTAAGGAGCAGGGCTGGTAAAGACCCTTTATTGTCTAGTTCGATTGATTTGGACATTTGTGTTCTCACATACAGCTCCTTCAGGTAATGTCCAGAGAATTTCAGGGTAGATTTGCATGAGTGAACGAGGCTTATGATGCAATAAAGAAAATAATTTTTTTTTTTTTTACCTTTGGGCTCTACTTTAGCTCCAGGTTTGGCTGCCTGGCAGGCTATGCACTGTGAATCAGCAGCCTTATTCTGCAGAAGACACACATCACAATCCCAGGTGCCCTCTGGTTTCTTAAACTTGTCCCCAAGGCCAAACACAGGAGTGCTGCTGGCTGACGAAGAGGCTGCTGCTGACGCTCCTTCTGATGCTCCTGTTGAGTTGAATGATGGAAAAAAAACCTTAAACAAACTAACCATTTTCTTTGAACAACTGGCGCTTTTACTTGGTGAGTTTAGGTGCACACTAATATTTTGCTATAATTATATAACAATATTCTGAATTTGACAGGTGTCATGTAAACAGCATGTTCTGTTTGGATTTTCTGAATTAGAACTTTTTATGAATGGAGCAATTACTGATCAACGGGTGATATGCTGATATTATTCCAGTTCTATGAGGATTCTTTGTACATATATACAGGGCATTCAGAAAATGCATCTAATTTGTGGGTTTTACCATAGTTTGAAACACATGGTCCCTGTTTACAGTCAGATGGGGTAAAGACCTCCTCTCTGGTAAGATGAATGCTCAAAAATTAAACACATTTCTGATTGGAAGGAGAAACACTCCTACTTTTAAACTTTCTGAAATAGGATATCAGCAGGTTTTTGGATATGCACAAATATTGAAAAGCTGCCCTCCATCAAGGTGTTTGAAGGAATGAAAGAGGGAGGCTGCGTTAATCCAGTGGATTGTCTTTTTCACAGTAAGGCCAGAAACCCGAAGATTTTGTGTCATGTCAACAGTCAATGACAGTTCATCAGATTGTATTTAATAAAAACAGGAGAAAAGGTGAAGTCAAAGATTCAGTAGAAAGTAAAAATCTTAACATAGCTACACTCTCATTACCTGGTTTTGGGCTTGTGCAGGCCACACACTTTGTGTCCTCTGCCTTGTTCTGTACCATACATGTATCACATTCCCATGACCCTTCAGGCTTTTTGAACTTGTCTCCCAATTCAATTATGCCCGTAAAAACAGGGGCTGTGGGTGTAGATTCAGTTTTAACAGCTGAGAAAGCAGAAGGAAGAGTCAGTGACGATTTTAGCCCTGTCCCGGGCTTCGCTGTTTCGCAGGCCACGCACTTAACTGCATCGGGTTTGTTCTGAACAAGACATGTATCACAGTCCCAGGTTCCTGCAAGTTTGGAAAACATTGCACCAAAGCCTGTGGTGGTCGTCAGGGAGGAGGAGGTGGTGGTGCTGCTGCTGCTGTCTAGCCCAGTCGAGGGGGGAGCTGATGGTTTACTGTCTGATTTGGTAGAGGTTGAATTGAGCTGGGGGGCCATGCAACACACACACTTGGAATCAGATGGCTTGTTCTGTACCAGACAGACATCACAGCTCCAGCCTGGCGGGGGTTTGAACAGATTGCCAAACCCTGTGGAAGAAGACAGGGAGGAAGAGGTCGTTGAGGTGGAGGAGGAAGAGGAGGAGGTGGGGGCAATGGATTGCGTGGATGTCTGCTGGGAGTTCACATCTGGCCCGGGGGAACTTCGAGCAACAGGAGAGGAAAAGCCTAGACAGGAGAAGTGAAAGATTATAACAATACACAGGACAGATGTGTGACTCTTCACTGGCTTCATGATTCCATAAAGATTTTCAATTTGAATGCACAATTCTTGCTGAATCTCGAAGTTTCACATCCTCCATTTTCTACATTACAGCGTGTCTACTATCAATAATTACAAAAATAAATATATCAGACTTTAACCATCTATAATATAAACAGCTGAATCTTTTCAATACTAGTATCTGTGTGACCCACTTCAGTATGTAAAGATTACAAAAACATAAATCCTTCTGGAATGCTTTACAGGTAAAGATGTGAATATTCACAGCCCTCAAGATTCGATTACAATGTCTGTGTCACAGTGCTTCTTTTAACAGAGAAATGTCCACACCTCTAATACATGAGAACTATTTAAAGAGCTGCAGATACAGTACTGCCACCTTACCACTTTTCTCAATAGATTTGGCGAGATTTAACACTTCTCTAAGAGGGTTTGTCCATCAGTCTGTCCCCATTAGGTTTAACATCAATTTTATCAGCTATATCACATCAGATTGATTTGAAACTGGGTAGATAGGTTGTTATAACTGGGACCCTACTGATGCAAGAATGGTGGATGCGTTATTGAACTTGTGGTTCTTGTTTTCACAAAAAATGACAAATCCATTGACTTTTTGGACTCCCTGAAAGAGCAAATAATCCCCACAGTGCTGTGTTCCAAAAATGCCTTCAGAACGCATAGATAGAACATGAAAACCAAACATGATAACTAAAGATGAAAGATTGCAAGATGATTGCAGACATCACAGCCTTGGGGTGTTTGACCCCCAGGCCACAGGCTGTTCTGTTTGAATGGAGTCCTATGAGAGAAGTGGTTCAGTTCCCTGAATAAACAAGTATTTAGGAAAATAGTTGGTTCATAACAATCAGACTACCTCCGAGATGATCTTTAACATCTTATCCATAGACTAATACATTATGACGGCAGTTAATAAGATCTAAAATGAACAAGAGGTGTTGTGACAGGCAGAGCCCACTCACAGCAGCTTAAGTCTATTATGTAGCTGAACACACAAGGACTTTTATGTCTCTATTCCCCTTTATATTAAAAATAACCAAACGTGTCACTAATCTCTACCATCACAACTAGGAAATCTGCTTTGCTGAACCACAAGACTAACTATCATAAACATTAGGAAAAAAACATCAAAGACATGATACCATTGGCTCACATTGAGACACAGACCAAAGATAATTAGCTGCTGGTTAGCCATTACATTTTCATTTATGATGAAATGGCCAAAACTGGAATCATTCGTCTTTAGTTACAATATCTTTGGTGAAGACACACCCAATCACAAAAACATGCATCACACACACACATCAATATGCTGACTTGCAAGGTTATATAAGTTATCTATAAAATATGATTGGTATAGTAAAGAATAACTAACATACCATCATATCCACAATCCCTTGGTGAGCAGTAATAACTATCATCCTAAATCATGCAAGGGTAAAAAAAACCAATGAAAATAAGGTAACTCCATCTACAAGGAATGAAGCTTTCAATCAATTAAGCTAGAAATGTGCCAGTAAACATGCTAAATGAAACAATACGTCACAGAGTACAAGGCCTATTCAGAATGTAAGGCTCATAACTTATGTCATTCATGCACACATCAGGGGGTTCAGACAATCCATACTGTCTCTTAATAAGTTTTCAACATTACCATGGCAAGAAACCAACTGTGCACATTAACTACCAGCAGGCCACCTGCTACAAAGGGTTAATGCTGCATTCAGGTACTGCTCATAGAATTCTGCTTCTTATGAAGAGAGAGGACTAGTAGGCTACTTTACACCTTTATTGACTGAGTAGACCTGTGCCTACCCATGGCTACGCCGTACTGTACAGTCTAAGCTAACTAGATTACTCTGACACAGGGGAGCACCATTTAGTCAACCAACCAGCAGCCACATAGACATGAGTATGATGTACTGGCCAAACACTTATCCTCTTTGTTTGCCAAGGAAGTTTCCAGTTTTCAGATTTTCAAATATATATCCAGTATATACACATGTAAATAGTCTGTGCTGATGCCATAAATATACAAATTAAAGCGTGACATAATCTAGTGACTTTTTGAGCAGGCTATAGCTACTTTGCATTGAGGACAGTTAGTTACACTGCAGAGATAATGTATTATATCTAACCTGGGGCTTTGAGGAGATCCAGCACGCTGCCCTGCTTCAGGACCTTGGCCGGTTTAAAGGATCCTTCAAATTCTTCTGTGCTTTTGCTTGTCACTGGTTTTACTAAAACAAAAAGAGCATTAAAATTAATTTCAACATTTCTAAGGAGAGAAATTTAAGCATCATAAGAACAACTGTCAGAAAGACTCTCATACCTGCTCCTGATATGGGAGTTCCTGGCTTCCCGTTTGACATGGAGGGACCTAATTTTGCTACAGGTGCACTAAAAGTAAATCCAGCCTACAGAAGAAATAAAAGTCAATTATAATTATATTTCATTTGCAGTCTTAATGAATACTAATCTTTAATTGTTCCCACATAGTATTTACTCACCGAGGGGGAAAAGGAAGGTGGACTAGCAGCAGTTGCTTTGACAATAGGTGACGAAAATGTGAAAGGTACACAGGGGGGTGTTGAGACTGCAGCGGGCTCCTGTAAGGAGAAAAAAGATAAAGGTCATACTTTATTTAATTCTGAAATCATTACATGTGGATGTGACTCCACAGCATGAGAGTGTTTAAACACAAACCTTATTTGAGATGGTTTCCTTGGCTGGAGTCACAGGTGTGGCGTTGAGGGCAGAGCTGACAGAGGTGGATGTGGTAAGAGGAGGCAGCGGGGAGGAAAAGCTGAAGGTGGGCAAGGCAGAAATGCTGATGGGAAGTGAAATGGATGGCAGGTCTGGTACTTCAGTCACCTAATGTCAAAAAAGCACATCACATCATTTTGCTCTTTTCCTGGTATGAAAGATTAAAAACACATTGTATGCACATGTGTGTTAGGAGTGTTTAATGAATCAATTAGTACATAATCAAAAATGAAAGGTCCTATCACTCTTGGATACAAAACCCTCACCTCATCATCCTCAGGGCGTTTGGAGGAGGGCCGTGCAGTGGTTCTTTCCCTCTTCATCTTGCCCCCTCCAGAGCTCACGCTGCTGGCTGCAGGCGTACTGGACAGAGGATAGCCTGAGCCACTGGAACCAATTGTGCTGTGAACATAGAACATTTATACTTAGCAGTGGTGCATCATTGCAACAAGGACATTATTATTATTATCACAGCAAACTTTAATGCCATCTACACTAAAATAAGTGGAGTCTACAATCTTTAGAAGAATAATTATATCATTATAACCTCAACTTAAAACATTACTGTTCAGTGAGTGTTGGGTGAGCGAGTTTTACATATTTGTGTAGTTGCAATAGTTATGCATTGCTGTTTGTCTGTATGTGTTTTATATGTATTATTTGTATTTATATTTTTATACCCCCTCAAAAATGAGAAGCTACTTCTCAAGGGCTATCGTTTCAATAAATTCATAACAGAGACCCAAACAGCAACAGATGAAAAACCAAACTAGAATTACTGCCCAAAGAATATTCAGATTGATTTTTTTTTTTTTTTTGGAAAGCAAAAGAACAAACAACAAAAACATACAAAATCAGATTTTTACAAATCAGATCTAAACCACATTTGAATCTGGTTTTATAGATACATCTCAGTCCGGGAGCTCAGATTTAAGTGTCTTTTGTGTCACTTGCAACGTGACACACAGCAACAACATCAGAACATGAAGCTATGTCACCAGTGGTGCTACATAGTTGCTGATGTCTTATGTTGTTGCCACAGCTATGTATGCAGATATACTGGTGATGACTGGACACACAAATTCGATCTGATCACTTGCAAACAACAGTGTGGATAGTCTGTCTCAAAAAATTTGATTTGACAAACAAACCTGATTTGCATGCAGTCTAAACATAACCTTAGTAAAACATCCTAGAGCACACAGAGAGCAGTCTGACTTAAATGTAGAAATGATTTGTTCAGAATTTTTTTCTCCAATACTTAGTAGTAATAGTTGCTTGGAATTATTTTGTAAAGATCAAATAAAACAGTCAATTTAAAACCATTAACATGATTTAAAACAAACTGAGTCATTAATTCAGTCATTTGCTTTCGCTATGCACTGATACCTTAGAGATGCACCTGGGGTTGTTTCAGGTAGTTGAGGTGATTGTCTTGTTGGCTAAAAGGAATAAAACATAAGCAGAATTAAGATCAGGTTGCATGAAACAAACAACTGGATACATTTCAAGTACAAACACCACATAAAAGTGTAAAATACAGAACAGACCGTATCTCTTGGGGTCCTGTCCAGAGTTCGGCTCACTCCTCCGGGTGTCAAAGTAGGCCTAAAGGACACAGAGCGGTTTCCTGACATGGACACTACAGCAGGAACCAGCAGCTTCTGCACCGGTGGGAGGGTCGACTCCATCTGAATTCAGTAACATGGACATAATATTAGATCAGTTGACAGTGACATAATCCTTGATTGCAAACACTTGACTTAGGCAATGCTTGTAGACTTCCCATGCAACTCTAATGCATTTATATCCAAAGCTCCTTTTGAACGTTTTCTCTACAAGGGGAAGCAGGATTCAAATTTGTCATTTTCAACAGGCTTCAACCAAGCACTAGAACAAATCAATTTACAAGTCCTGTCAAAAACCACAAAATTCAGATTTATGGATTGGAGACGTTTTAAGGAGATCCAGAAAACCTGAAATCATTTTCAATTTGGTATCATCAGGTTATTCTTTAATTTTGAAACTCTACCAAGGCAAAACCCAAAAGACACAATCAGCTATGAAAAGCCATGTTAGACAGTGGGCTTTCTTGTCTAGTACCTGCAGGGTAAATGCTCTATTGTTGGGTTTACAAAGCAGCTGTTGCAGCTGGGAATGCCTGACAGTCATTACAGACAACAACTCTGGTCCAGAGCTGGAACAATTTAACAATGGACTACACTTAAACTGCTCATAAATACATACTTTCAACAACTAAATAAAACATATCATCTTGCACAGTTCTTACAAATACTTGCACATGCATATATTACACACACATGCTTGCACACACATAGCAGTGAACAGCTGTCTCCCATGCGAGGAGAATCCTGTTAACTGCAAAGAGGCCAGCAGGCAGTGGGACAGGAAATGACAGGAAGACAAACCATAACAAGTGCTGCTAGGTTCGTACAATGCAATCAGTAAGACTTCGCAGAGCTAAAAACACTGGACAGAAGACATGAGCTGACGTGCATAATGTCATACGAGGACACACATTTTACAAAACAGAAATTGTCTCTTAATTGAGTACTTACGCGTTTCTTTTTTGCCTGGAAATGTGAAACATCTACACTTGTGCCATCCATTGACTAGAAAGAGAAAGCTCATGTTAGATCATCACTTGTGTTACATAAAAATCCTTTAAAGTCATTTAAAATGTTACATCAGTAATTTACCTTTTTTTTTTACATGGTACTCTTTACTCTGTTTTGTGCTGGTAGCCAGTCGTTTGTTGACATTAGCTAACTCCATTACTAATTTAACGGCAGTCTCAGTTACCTACATGATAACAGCCACAATACACTGATTTCTATGTAGAGGTTTCACATACTCAACCTTGAGTTCTTTCTTACCTCCTGCTGCAACAATATGCACCCTAGTCACTGCTTAGAAATGCAGTAAGCTAATGTCAAAAACTAACTAGCTCCCTGCACAACACAGACTCCAACACAAACTTCACATAAGCACACAAGCATGTGCAAATCTGACAGAGAACCTTTAACTAATGACAAAATTATTATGATTATTCTTTTTCTTGTCTTACATCGTGTGCTCAATGTCAAAGACATGAAATATTTATGATCTAAAAGAATATGGTAAAAAAATACTTACTGCTGACAAGGGGGATGAAGCTGCTGCTGGGATCCTCTTAGCATCCTGTAGATCAGGACATATTAAAAATGTAGCTATTTTAGTGGAATAGAAAAGTAGAACACAGTTGCTGAGGTAAAGGGTCATAAGGTCATATAAACATGCTCATTTACAACATGTGTAGTTATGTATGAGAGGGTGTTTTTTGTGCTGTAGAAGTGTTTGTGTGGACTCACAGCTAGAGGACTTGACATGCGCTCCAAAGACTGCAGGATGCGTCTGGCTGTAGCGCTCGTCACCCCACAGGGCTGAGCACCAGCAGGCTTGGCCTTGATTTGTCTCCTCACCGGTGCCTACAGATCAGATGAGCTCATTTAGTCTCAAATTAAATTAGTAATATTCACAATTTGGGACATTCATCCCCATGATGTCAGTGAGAACTTAACTCTTCCCCCCCCAAATATAGCAAGTTAACCTATGACACATGAAATGACAGCAAAATTCAATATAAATGATGAGTTGTAATGTGCAGGTAAAGGAATTTAATATCTATTCACAAAAAGGCTCATGAGTCACTGGACTGAACCTTCTTACTAGTTCACCTGGTACGGTGTCCCAGGACGAGTGTGAGCACTCCTGACTGCTGCTGCCCCACCATATGTGGTCTTCCCGGGATAGAAAGGTGAGTCTCCAAGCTGGCTCGAGTTTAGCATTGTGCTGTTTAATGTTGACTGGAGGAGAAGGGTTGACATAAATGTTAGGCGTATGTCATGATAATGCAGGACCAGTTTATATTTATTATTATAATATGGTTCCACAGCAATTAATGGACATACAAACTGAAGCTGCAAGAGTCAAGACTTTTGTTACATTATTCAATCGAACTGATGTTTGAATTCAATTTCAGCATAAGCAACAATTCAAGAAGATTGTGAGGAAGATAATGTATAAAATGTACTCAAGTTGAAACATTCAAAGCTAAATTTTATTTGCACAAAAAAAACAAATAGTGCACAAATGCAAGTCTGTGTTATCCATGACTTTGCAGAGTACAGTACACGGACCAAATTCCACAGGGAGATTTTATATTTAAGTGGGTCAGTGCTCCAATGGCACAGTCTAGATGAAACCCAGAGACACCAAAATACTGAGCGTTATGAAAAAAATCTGCCTGGTCAGTAAGTATGAGTTAATTTATTGTGACACACTGACAACATTTGATGGACAGTCACACAGATACTTACATTGGAGGAGGTTCCAAAGACAGACAGGTTGAAAGCAGGTTTTTTCAGACTGGACTGGGCAGGCTGGGGCCCAGAGTTTGTTCTGTCGATCTCTGGGGACCAAAGCTGGGGAAGTGATGCTGTTTTAGAAGTGGGGACATCTGCAAAACAAGAGAAATTGGGAATCCAACAGTGAGAAAGCACCTATGCACAAGCCTAACTAAGTGCCCCAGTTGGAGTACTTCAGGTATCAGTTATCAGGGTTACCCCTAGGATTTTTTGAAGCTGTGGTGGTGGGAGCTGCATGGGAGGCGGACAGCTGTGCCGCGCCACGCTGTGTCACTGTTGCTTCGCTGTGACAGCGAATTTGTTTTATATCATGACAAATGAAAGAAGAACATTTTTTTCATTATTTTTTCCCCAGAAGAGCAAGAATGTAAACAGAACAATTAAATATGAATCTATTTGCAAAGCTTGCATTCTGTCTGAGAGCACTTAATTTTTCTCAATTTTTTAAAAAACAATTCCAATGCTCTTTGATATGGGAACTCAAACCTAAACTAAAAACCTCCGGAACATGAGGGCAACTGAGCTCCGGGGATGTTCAGCAGGCGCAAGCTGCTGTAGCTTGCGGACAGATTCCGGTGCATGTTTTTCAAAATAAAGCATAGAGGAATATTTTTTATAATGGTCAATAGTGAGTAAATAATAGGCTATATATATATCCATTTAGACAATATATCATAGTATATTTTTGTTTTCACATTATAACCAAACAACTCATTTTTCAGGTATGGCGGTTTTTATTTTGCCGTGGCAGTGCGCCACGATCAATTACATGTGGGGGAAACCCTGGTTATATATACACTACATAAGAGAAATGCAGGTACCTAAACTAGCATCTATCTTAAGTATGTAGTGCTAATGAACTGTTAATTACAACATAAATCAGCAGCATCTTCTTGTTCCATAATTAGGCTTACTATCTATGTGTTACAATATGTAAAGATGGTTTGATGTTAGAGGATGGACTTCCTTTAGTCATAAATAAAGCACATCAGTTGTTTATGTGTACTGTAGTAGAGACAGACAATCAGTTTGGCCTATTAATTGGCTCCAATAGTGCATTTTACAAACTATTGGTATCAGCAGAACTTTATTTACATAGTGACCGACAGCTAATATTAGACTTCCGTTTATTTCAGGTTTGCACTCCAGAGCATGCTGAAATTAAGACTTTATTCAAAAAAGGCTGTGACTAAACGTCAAAAGTGTGTAAAGTAGAAATCAAAAATAATGACGGTAGCTTCTCTCTTTGGGTAATAAAAAATTAAATATACATGGTAGTTTACAGATTATAGTGGCTGCACCGTGTCAGAGGTCACAGTGGAAAACACTAAAGAAACATTACCAAGTTACCAAACACACAAAGGCACCTGCACAAACAGCAATTAGTAACTTGGATACTAGTATTTATTGTGTATTCGGGGATATGAATAACATGATTTCTCTCTGGTCCATGTCAACACTATATCCATAATATGATCAAAACTGGAGTAAGCCTCAGAACTGGAAAATACTGTAAATTGTAATGTACATTCAAGCGTATTCAATAACTGTTAAGCATGTTATTACCACATAATATCAATTACTGTGTAGAGTTACAGATATAAACTTTTAACTAGTGGCCACTTGTTTAAGATTTAATTTTTTCCCATCATGATGACATGATACCTAATGCCAAAAGACACCCAAAAATGCCTCTATATGCAACAACAACACTCTTTACTCTAGGGCTTCATCTTCTCTTTGTACCTTTGTCAGATGCACGGGACGAAAAGCCACTAGTTGTTGAAATATTATCATCTTCATGCTGCGAGAGGTTGTCCTTGATTTCTTTCACCAAGGAGAAGCCAGTGGAAAAGGGTCCAGGGGCAGAGGAGGTGGAGGGCTGAGAGAAGAGGCTGCTGGATGCTCCTAGGGTCGGAGAGGAGGCATCCAGAGGGGGGAAGTGGAGATGTGAACGGCTTAGAGGGGGTCGGGAAAGCACATACTCCTGAAAGTTCAGGGATGCCCGACTGGTTGAGGGCTCTGTGAGCGATAGAAACAGTACAGGTGAGCACGCTGGTGAGGTAGACAATGCAAATGGAAAAATGTGATTAATCTGACCCCATACCAGCATATTTAAATTCAAAAGACATAAAATTCAGGTTGGGTTGCTCACCTGTGTTACTGGTGCTTGGCTCTGGGGAGTCACGTCCATCAAGGGGAGGGGGTCCCTCTTCACTGCCATTCGGAGGAGGAGGCAGCTGGCAGTTCTGGTCTGTTCCTTGTACAGTCCCTCCTCCTTCAGGAGCATCTCCGTTCTTGAAATATTTCTGCAGCCAGGATGGAACAATGCTCTTTACGGTGTCTGTCATTCGACTGATGAGGCCTGATTGTTGCTGAAGAAAACATGACAGAAGGAGAGGAAGCAGTGAATAAAGAGATTAAGGGAGAAAAGCATTGAACCAGGTCATTATTTCTGGTCTTGTCATCATAAAATACTGTTAATAATCACTATTGAAAACAAAACAATACAGGTAATAACATCTTTGCTGGCAGAATATTGCAGATTTGGCAATAACTAATACTCTCTTGTATTAGTATGTTAGAACAAAACTGATGAACATGTGGTAAAGCAATTCAACATAATTCATTTTTAAGGCAGTTTTACACAAAACACTGTTGTGATTTTCAAAACACAGAAATCAAAAAGAGATTTTATTATTATTTAATTAGTTGCCCAGATCCACTTGAAATGTACAAGCCATTCTTCCTCCCTGATGAAAAGCAACACACAAACTCAATATGACAGAAACTGGGTTAGACAGTATGTATGCCTTTAAGACATACTGAGTATGTGATGCCGCTGGTCTGCATTGGGCTAAGGTCTAACAATGGCTAAACTCCAGTTGATAGGGAAGATTATGGTCTTCTACACAACACAGAAAGTAACACCATAATATATTTAGAAGATCATCTTATGTAATGTCTCTGCACTGTGAAAACATTAGTTCTCATGCAAGAACATTTTCATACTAGTATCTGAACTTTCTCTTACTTTTTCTTTTAGTGGGATGGGCAAGTATATTGATTGTAGAAGTGTGCTGCATCAGATTCAGCAAATGCTTGTAACTTCAGAAAACTGTAAATGACCTGCATGAACATGAACGCCACCTGGGCCACCAGCTGAGTAACAGAATTTCCACACATCATGAAGTGTAGAGTGTTCAAACTCAATATTGCTTCAGACTAATGAAATATACAATAATTTAGTGAAAAACTACAGCAAACTAATTATGCACGATTCTTACAATAGGTCTGGACCACTGATATATTGTGTTTACAACTGAGAGAAAATTCAAAACACAAAGCGGCAAGTTCTGCTAAATCACTCGTATGTAGCATTTAAGAATAAATTTGTTAGTACGAATGGTTTTTACAGGAGGCCCATTGTCTACATTTTCCCAAGTTTAAGTTTCATTCTGTGAATGTGTATAAACTTGGTTTAGAGTAGGGATTAACTGATATGTTTTTTCAGGGCCGATACCAGTACCAATTATTAGTAATCAATGAGATGGATAACTGATATTTGGAACCAATATAAATTTAGAATAACCTCAAAAGAAAGAAGAAAGAAAACTCAACATCTGTTACATGAATGAGACCCCAATGGATGGAAGTGGTCTGAAGCCTCAGTAGAAGAGCAGACAGAAGCATGAACAAATGAACAGAGCATTAATTACTGTGAGCTAAACAGATATGTTATGTGTAAAACTCATATTCTTGCTGCCCAGTGTATTTTTTAGGTAAATGTTTGTGGAAGATGGAAAGGGCTGTGTGGCTGGTGCATCATTTCATACATGGTTGGTGTAGCTTTAAATTCCTGCTAGAACTCATATGGGCCTCTTTCTTCCTACTTATCTATAAAATACACCTGTCAGCCACGCTGTACTTTAACCTATGTGGAAACACACTTAACTCTTCAACATTAACTCTTCAAGATTGGGTGTAACAACCACCACAGTACTGGTTCACTTAGTGCCACCAGCACCGTTTCTGTTGTGGAGAGGATGATAGATCTTTAAGGATTTTTGATAAGCTATAATGTGAAAAATGAAACACAGAGGTACGGAAAAACCACTGAGGTCTACATTTTAACATTTCTCTTCACTGCCCTTGTCAAAATCTGACAGGTTTGTTCTCTTGTTTAATGAATTTCTTTGCAGACCAAATTCAGGGATGCAAAATCATCAGGGGTTATCATGACTGTGGGAACCCGCAAATCAGTGTACCTTAAAACAAAAAAAGTAAATTAGTGTGTACTTTTTAGGGGTGTAAGAAAATAGCGATACACTTAAATATCACAATATTGTATCAATACGCAAAATGGTGTATCAATTTTTTACATTAACATTTTACATGAAAAGATTTGCATCAGACAGTTAATTGTGTGCCATGTTTCAACTCCTGACCACTGGGGAGTAGTGTTGTAATCCATTTTGAGCCAACCTAAGCCAAGACGGAGTAGCTAACGGCGGCTACCGCTAGCAAATGTACCGATGGTGCCCAAAATCCACAAATCAGTACTCATGGAACGTGATGAATCTGAGCACAGCACTATTTTGATACTGTTATGTTAGCAACAGCTAACGAAGCAACAAATGCTAACGTTATACAAGGGGACCACGGTGATTCATACACTTTCAAATAGATAGATGGGCAGAAGGAGCCAAACGTCTGTCAGTCTAATTCTTACAGATTCAGCCATCAGTGGTAACGTTATTAGTCAGATAAGTTTGCAGTTTCTATGATGCTAGCTGCAGTATGCTCGCTACTTCCTGTCAGAGTTTATGTTTATTTACTGCATTAATTTACTGAGTTTATGCTTTTGTACTCTTACATCAGCTAAAATCATTGGGCCACTCATATGCTGTGTGGAGAGGTAAGAGCCGACATGACAGACTTGTGGCTATGACTTGCAAGCAATCACACAAGTTGTGAGATGAAATCAAACATCAATGGTGTGCTCATTACATGTCTTACATGTCTGCTTCTTGCCCAGTAGTGTTGTGTAAAGTAAGCTTATTAATTAAAAGGTAACTCCATCTTTTCTGGCAAACTGCAGACAAGATTCGGGTAATTGTTGTTTTCGATTCACTCCAGTCAACACACTGTTATTTGCCATCTAGTCAAACACGAGTTTGTGCCGGATGGCTTTGCATTTATTCACATATATTATAAATAAAGTTCATGTTTATCAGTTGTTGGTTGTGGCATAAAATGCATTGAAGTGTTTAATTCATTTTATCACTATGTGTTTAATGCTAGAAAATATTATTTCATTAGGTCAGCATCTACTACATCTGCTACAGTTTTGGGTGGCAATGAAGTGAGATCTGACCAAGGATTTAATCACTGACACAACATGCCAGATCAACAACATTCGAAAGGGAAATTACATAATTTACATAAATGCTTCACTCTGAACTACAACAACAAAACACCTTTACAACACTACACAATACACAGTCACTGATAACTTACAGTGTCACTGTTTTGGTATACAAAGATAAAGCTTAACATTTTATGTCACTTTTGTAGGTTGTAGTTTGGGGTATTGCTGAGCCATATTAGATTATTCTGTAAAATGTTTCTAATAATTTGCCCAACACATTCATATCAGTAAAAAGTACTACATATGTAGGGAAACTGGAGCCAAGACAACGACTTCCCTTCCAAATATTTCGTGGTAATTTTACCTAATGAACTAGCTAGCACATACGATGTACCTAACTGATAAGCCTGGCTGGTCACAACGGGCAGTTGTATGTGTACCTATTAAATTTACAAACTTGTTTAGAACAATCTCACCGTCATCATTTTATAAAGAGGACTCCCACTTCGGTTACCGGTCAGTGGCCACACCGCCAGATTCAACATCAAACAATATGAAATTTCTACATATTAAAATACTCTTTGTGACTGCAAAACGTACGTTGGTGGATTTACCAAACACCAGTGGACGTATTATCTATTGTTAACATCAGAGAACCATTTAAAAGCAAACATTAGTTGATATTCAAATATCAACTGGGTCCACTCAGGCAACCATGTGGATTTCCAGTAAACCAATGATTCCTGCGCAATCCAACTAGCTGAGATTTGGCTAACATTAGCTAGCAGGACATTCAACATATTTACCGACACGCCAGCGACACAATCATAAAAATTATTTGCACGAACAGTGACCACCCACAACTGTGGACAGTTACGAATGAGAACCACACAATCGTGTCACTTGCACCAGCGACGTTGTAAAGTCTCCAAACTTTAGAAGCGAAGACAACAATGCGCTGCCCACTAATGTTGGCGTGCTAACTAGCATTAGCCACATCAGCTAATACTTAGAATTCTACTTCCTTGCTTTTCGCTAACTTCGCTAGCAGCTAAGAACTAACTTATTTTGCCAACCACTGGTTTATTACAACGAACAACTCTCTGTGCCGTGATACGACTTGTCAAGTCAGTCTGGTTTTTCTATCCTACAAACCAGTTTGCTAGCTCAGTAGCATTTCCTGAATATGCTAGCAGCGAACAGCAAGCAGCGCGTGGAGGCCACGAGCGCTAACGGCAGGCCATAAAATGTCTCCAACAAAACAATAACTACGTCTAAGATATTGTGGCACCACAGCCAACGCAGTGTCCTCGCTACTGTCATTTCTCACGAAAACGTTCACTTGATTTACCTGTTTACTCTTGGCGTAAGGTTTAGAGGCGATATGATATCTCCTGCTTCTGATTTTCCCTCCACCCGTGGCCGCCATGGCTCTTTCGTCTGAGTGTCTATCGGTGTTTCGGCGCCGGATAGCTGTCATCCAGCACAGCAGCTCCTCACAAAGGAATTGTGGGAAATGTAGTAGCAGTTCAGTGGAACAAAAGACAAGCAGTGAGACAAGACTGGACACGCTTCTGAAATTATGAGCGATATACTGTGAGATGTTTATATCTGATTACTTGTGATCTGATCTGATTACTTCTCTGGCAACTTCTTTGTTCTACGGTGCTATATTTGTTTTACACAAATGGAGAACATAAAAAAATGAAAATATTCATTACAGAAAAAAACAGAAAACAGATCAGTCAGATGTTTCAGGGGAAATAGTTCCATAATTTTTCAAAAGGTTATTCCTTTTTTCTTGTTTAATAACCCCAGTGGTTTAAGTAGAGAATAAAAGGTGAAAAGTTACTAAATGTAAGATATTGTGTTGTGTTACATATATTTAAAACATGGATCAAGAATGAATGTGAATCAGGTACGTTAAGAGTAAAAATATTTTCACTACAGCACACATCTCAAGGCCAAGGAGAACAATAAAACTGTTTCAAGAAAGAACACAATAAAAAGAGATTTATTATTATAATTTAGTAATGTGTACAAAAACAAGCAAATCGACCCATTTTTCACATATCAGTGACACTATGTAGTGCATTGGTGCATTGTAGTTGGACAAAAATGATGAAATGACACTGAATAGTGTTATTTTAATTCATAACATTAACACATATATAGTCAAAAGGCATTTTTGTTACACTGGTCACTTGAAGATTGAGAATACAAAACTATTTTGTGTCGACATGAAAGACAAGACAATCCATGAAAACAGCTTATGTGGAACATTCACCTACTGTGCTCATTATTTTGGAAAAGACTCAAGTAAAGAGCTTTTAACAAGGATCACTTCACATCAGTGTGATGCTATTGATTCACCACAGTGCTATTGTGTTAATAGTGACCCCACCCCCCCACACACACACACACAAATTACAAAAATAGTATAACTCTTTACAGTTTCAGTTGAAAAAGAACATAATGACAGATGATGTGTTGGCTGGTTATCCAGTGGTAGATAACATCTCCTCTGATGTTTGTTTGGATTTTTTTGACCTGCATACAATACACATAAAGCAGTGCTGTGGACTGTGGAATGGCATCAGCTTAGGCCGTTGTTACATAGAACAAAAATATATTACAGCAACAATATAAACAACCAATCATCTCACAAATAATTAACAAATTACATAATTAGAAAGCTATTAACCTCAAAACTCATTCGTATTCAAAAACAGAACAGTGGAAGGGCACTTTCTTTCTGAAACATTCGCCCCTGGCCAGGGGTAAAACATGCAACAACACTACTACCTTATCTGTAACCTTATCTGCTTACAGTCACATCATACTTTTTCCCACATTAAACAAATTGTGTTCTGAATGATACAAAAACCCATAACCTACACAGCCACTGCACAATGTGTGTTCAAGTCCTGGCCAACAATGGTGAGTTATGACAAAGGTCCACTATTTCTAAAGACGGTGCAGCATAGGCTTTGCCAATGATATGAAACATTTCAGTTCCTGTCTCCTAAGTAGGCGTGGTCAGAAGGGTTGAGAACGTCATGAGGATGAATGAAAGTAGATTAAAAAGGTCTAAATAAAATAATACAGTAATATCATGTTTTTTTTAATGTAACATACATGATTTTATCATAATTATCATTTGCTTTATTTTCCTGCTTATTTTACCTCCTTCAGACATGATTAGTGTTGTGCTGCAAGATCTTGTGAGAGTTCATTGCTGAGCCAGAGACAGACCTCAAAACAAAGTAAATTTTCTCCTGATCTGTGTATCTGAGATATGTCATTTTAATGTCAAAATGTGCAGAAGACATGTGGCTTATGGAAAAATTGGTTAAATTTTTACTTTGATGACTTTGAAGAGAAAGAATCAGTTGAAATCTGTAAATCATGTTCACTTCTCCCAGTGGAATAAATGGGATCTGCCTCTAAACTCCTAAAGGGGCGGGGCAGTGGAGAAACCCATGTGACACTGAAACAGGAAATCACTCTCCAGTGAACTGTCTCATTTGTAAGCATCTTTGGTTACAAGCAGCTGCTAGTGACCTGGCTAAAACATTAGCAATAGCGCTCTTTTCCCAGTCCTGGTAAAGACAAGTGCATGGTTCAAACAAAATACAATTAGAAAGCTAACAAGCTATACTTAATCAACCAGAAACATTACACATTCACTTTTTCAGAAGTAAAAACTTTAACAGAATGGTAGTTAAAAAGTGTCCAACTCTGGACACACTGACATTAGTAACTGTGTAGCTAAGTATGTTGCCTGTTAGCTGTTAGCTTACATTATGCAATAATTTTTATCAGTAGTTAAATATGAATTTAACAATGCTGGCTAAAAAGCATGTGACAGATTGACATTAGTTACTGTGTAGGAAATGTTAGCCGTTAGCTTACCAGTAGTAAGCTAATAGGTACCATAAGCTAAGTAAGTAAGTGTTATATTGAAATGATGTGAAGGTAATTTCCAGGTACAAGACAGACCAAGGTGGTGTGTACATAATGATACAACAGCTGTTTTGCATTTTAGAGAGTGTTTTTTGCTATTTCACAGTACATTCAAGAACACTGACACTCAGGTAACGCTAGCTAAGTTGTCTTTCTGCCACTCAGAAAGCGTAACTTCAGTAACTTCCACTGACTGCCACATCACAGGCAGACCCTTTATTTAGTTTTGTGCTATGCACTGTTTTTTAAACCAGACCACTAATGATAAAAGCTAAAATGCCATGAACTAGATAGTACATTTACCTGTTCAACAGTGCAAACACCATTTAATGCAGCTCAATTTAAAAAAAGGTGCTTCTGAGGTCCCCATGTTTGTGTTCAAGCTTAGGTGCACTAGTTTTTACTAAAGTGGGTAAAGTGTGCACATCAGTCATTAGCCATAAATCTACTTTTAGTTCAAAAAACAACCAAATCAATTTCCAGTGCATAAAGTTAGGTGATATTTAATTGATCTTATGTCATCTATTCCATGGAGATTTTGAATACTCAGTGCTAGTGCTGTAGTCAAGACCACCTAAACTGAGACCAAGTCAAGACCAAGACTTTGAGAGGTTGAGACCAAGACAAGACCAAGGCCAGGCCAGATACACAACAAAGTTTTACAAATAGTTACACAAGAATATAATTGATATGGTATGATGTGGGAAACCAGTTAATTTTCTGACCATGAAACTGAAAAAAAAAAAATCTTTGGGCAGATGTAGTGAGTGAAACACAGAGAGACGACATTCAACACACACAAGCAGTTGTTACAGAGGAACGCTTTGTTGTTTATGTTGCCAACTGTTATTACAGACGATTTGGCTGATACTTCTCTCTCAAATGTATGAATGAAAATGCACAAGACAAACACTCGTGGTCTTGAAATAAAATGAGGTGTCTTTGTCTGAAACAGAGACAAGACTGAGAATGAGATGAGACAGAGGCTTTCAAAAACTGGTTGAGACCAGTCTCAAGATCAAGACCAATCTCAAGCACTACACCACTACTCGGCACCTCTATTGACTTTTACTGGCTTTTTCCTCCTTGGCCATCCACAAATTTGTTCCTCCCGGAGCCTCTCCTCCATTTAACAGGTTGTAAATTTCTGGATGAATCCCTCTCAGCTTTGAAGGAAAAAGACATAATTTTTAAAACAATTTGTCCAGAGTTTGGGGAAGGGTACCTATCCAGGGATCTGTTACTGAACTGACCTGCACTGCCATCTGGGATGAAACCACATGAGTCAACAGCACTGCTGTCTTCACAGTCTTCAGTTTGCAGAGAAGCACTCTGCAGGCAGAAGGTAAGTGAACAGCATCTCTGGTTAACACTAACAAAATGCACAGTTCTAATCCCTGACTTTACATCTAGCTGAAAAGCACTGGTTTACAATATGTATGTTCGGATTAGCTACTGTTAGGTTACAAAGAACTTCACTTCTGTATTCAATTAAGAACTGTCAAGAATTGTAAAGATTCTGTAATAATTATATATTTAGAAATGTGATCAGTACTAATTAAGTAATTGTAAAGAATTGCAAAGCCTCACCTTCATTTTATTTTGCTCATACCACACCATCCCATATAGGCAAAGAAGAGTGATGAGTGCCTAAAAAAGAAAAGGAAAATTCAACAAGGTTGTTTATGAGTCAGTTATATCACTTAGCTTAGTTTTTTTTTTTTTTTTTGCAAGGAGGGAGAAGAAAATACTTAAATCACAACTTACAACCAGTGACCATTGCTTCATTAAAAAAATTATGGCAACACAATGAAATGGAATAATACTGAGTGGAGTTACAGCTGTAAAATGTACTTAATACAGTCTAAATATTTAATGTAATGCATTGTAATATTTACATTAATCATTTTAGTACATTTGAATTATTTTTTTAAAGAAATTAAAATCTATGCAATAAGGGAATGATGTTCTTTATACAGGAACTTTAGCAACATAGTACTGATGACACACAACTCTCTTTTCTTACCAAACAGAGCAGCCACAGGAGTACGTAGCGGATTTGTGTCTTGGAGAATAAATCCTGACCAAATTTCACACAAGCAAGAGCCTCAAGGAAAGCAATGGCTCTAAGGAGAAGTGAAAGAACACAAGAGTGTTGGTGTTTGCTCTGGAAATTTGGAACACAGGTTTTAGTATTAAACAATGGCCCCCTCTCTTGGCAATGCCATTTCATTGCAATGATGCTTCTCTGTGACATATGGACACAAATGCATGTTCTCCGTATTAGTGCTCATTAAGTCCAAAATCTCCTTTTCAATATCTAGACTCGTTCTCTCCTATAGAGCTATCAGAGCTAACCTCAGCAATTACTTC
>JAPQRN010000003.1:3477122-3506437 GCA_037367275.1 Coranthus polyacanthus | reverse complement strand
CAGGGATATCTCATCTCGTTGCTATAGAAACTGGAGCAGACTGGGGGCATCAGAGGCTTTGTGTCTGAGATGAGGTCAATAACTAAAGGATGTTATGAATTTTAATGGCACAGAAACAGCACTGTTATAAAACTGAATGCAAATCAATCTACCCTGAAACTAAACATTGAAGTTTAAGTCTAGTTTTCTTCCATGTCTTTGATAAAACCTTAGTTGCTTTATCAAACTGAATCTACTATCTTGCCTGCCAATGCATTTCAACACCAGATCAACAGATGAGTAAGATGAGCAATTAATTCACAGTGTAGTCCTAGTTGTCGTTATAATTTATTTGATTATAAACAGGGATATCCAGTCAGCGTGGACACAACCCCTCACTCATAGTTAGGGCTGTATAACATGGCCAAAAATTACATCATGAGAACAATTTTCACATTCGCAGATATTAATAAATATAAATATAATATTTATTTTATTTTATAAATAAAATAAATATCTCGATAAATGACAATTATTTTTGAAGAAACTAGAAGAAAATGACATAAAACACGTAATGAGACGAAAACAACATAAAAAACGTGAGAAGACAAAAACCAGGTAAAAAACGAAAATAACACAAAAGAACATGCAATGAAAATATAAAAGTAAAAAATGACATTAGAGAAGTAACAAGATGAGACACAAACAACATAAAAGACAAAACAAAAAGTTGTAACGACAAAAACCAGGTAAAAGACTTAACAAGATGAAAACGACAGAAAAGACGTAACAAGATCAAAAGAGACAGTTATTTGTACTTTTATACCATTTATTATGGTTTATGAAACATTTTGTGCGTATTTTGCTGACCATGTAAACAAAATAAACGACAAAAGAAAAATGTCAATCATGACAATATTATCACAATATAAAATTATATAAACATATCATTATTGGTTAACATTTATCGCCCAGCTGTACTTACAATCAGTGACAAAACAGCAATATACTTATTTGACTATTTGACTTTAACAGACACATACTGTAAGCATTCCATATTATTTGGAGGGCACACAACATTTTCAAAAACTACTTCCAAACTACTTCTACACTGACAGGACAAAAGAAACTTACCCAAAGACCCAACATTGTGTGCCAACTCGTTTGCACTGAGGATCTGTCAGGTATGCATAATATTGTCTGGAAGAGGTTGAAGGAAAGAGGCAATTTCAAATGTCTGGTCAAGAACAAAGCGAGCATTCAAGATTTTAACACAAACAAAACACCTGAAAGCATCTCAAAATGCCACCCCTTCCCACACTCAGTACAATTTGAGTTCCCAGGATTGAATACATATTATTAAATGTTTTTTTTAAGGCTCACAGGATGTACTCTGCTAGAATAATCCTGCCTATTTCAATCTTAATTCTTAATTCTCCTTCCTTCCTCTATCTGTATGTTACCATTTTCTCCAACTACACACGGAAAATGACAAGCTTTGACAAAGACAAGCATCTTTTTTCTGTGATGTTTTCTTTTGCTGAGATTTAGTCATTTTAATACCATGACTCACTTCCCCAAGTGCTAATGTTCCACCAGAACAACTTCTCCCCTGAGACTATTTTGCAAAGACAATGGCTGTCTGTAGTTACATGGACAGTATTTCTTCAGTCCAGCTCAAATCATTCTGATCAGAGATTCCAACTTAACAGTTGGACGCTGATCTCATAAAAGGAGAAGGTAGAAGGTAAGCCCATTCTGCAGGAAATATAACACAGGAAGACGAAGAAGCTTTTTATTATTAAGATGACCAAGATGGACCCACAATGTGCTCTGGGAGAAATATTTATTATATTATATTATATATTTTTTTTCACTTTTACAAGCCTTTTGACCATCAAGGTTGAACAATCCAATAAAGAAGTTGTATCAGCCACAGGCCAGTTTTGTTTTGCTGCTGCCATATTTCTGTCCCTCCTAGAAAATCCAATTATTAGTGGAATATTAGTGTCCATGTAAACACAGTCACTGCCCAAGACAAGTGTGATTAGTTTAAACAAAATAAAAACTACCCAAACAACACAGGGCGTTTTTCCCTATTCCACAATGATAGTGGATGGTGCCAGACCTATTTCTAGCACTGGCACAGCGCTAACAAAGTGTGGAGATAGGTCTGGCTGTGTGAAACAAGCACGCAATTTCAAAGGCTTGTACATACCGTACAGTGGGTGCAGTGATGACTCCAACGAGAAGGATACGACACCAGCTGAGAGGGTGAGATGCCTGGAACACGAAGATGTGCTTCAGGAAGAACGTGTTCAACTCTGTGAGCTGTGTGAATAAAGAATGGAGAAGAGACACAAGATTAAAAGGACTGGCTGATTCATTCAACATTACCATAGCATAGAGGACAGAAGAGTTTTTACAGAATATGTCAAGGAGTAATAAAAAAATACAAATTGCCTGGTGAAATGATTAGTAAAACCAAGAACAAATACTTCTGGGTTAAAAGTCAAAACTTACCTGCCATAGGATCATGAAGAGGTAGATGCCTGCCACCCTTTGGCAGGAGGACTTTGGGTCAAACCAGCGCACATAAGTCCAACTTGCTGGAGTAAACTGGAGCACCGCCCGCTTTATCTTTCCTGTGGTGGTGTGGATTTCCCTGAACATACACGGTTTATGATTTTTCGACAGAAAGATAGACATATGGTCTTGTTTTAAACTATACTGTGGGGCTTTTCATTTGAGTGTCCCCATACATGTGCTACAATCTGAACATTACAGTATGAGTCCCAGACAGTAGACCTGGTGAGAGGTGGGCTACAGTGAAGGCTAGATGAACAGTTGTGAGATTCTGTTACAGTAGCTGTGTTTCCAAGTCACTAAACAAAAGAAAACAAAAAGAAAATGCGAATGATGCGCATTTTCATAAACTGGTTTGGCGCAAATAATCTAGGTCATCCGCAGGTGGCGCTATAGGCTACATTACACATGACCATAATAAACAGAGATAAAGAAGCAGAACGTTCTGATACTGTTCTCCAACTAAAATGGTGTTTCAGCTTGTCTGTCTGCAGACTATACAAACTGGACCTGTTTCTATTACCAGCTCAGTTTTCGTGCTTTATGTGACTATTCAGGAACACGTCTGGGATCAGTCAGCTAATTAGTCATGTGACCTTTAACTAGATGGATTTTCATGGAACATGGAATCTTACAATATGAGAATGTTGCTCTGATGTACTCAAGAGTATGATGCAATTAAGTTTAAACATTTCAAATTAAAAGTTCTTATTAAAAGTTTGACTGACTTAATGCTTGCCCAGTGGTAGGTCCTTATCTCCAAAAAGCGGCAGACACTCATCCCCAGCCAGATACCTCCTCCGTTACACAACAGGATGTCCAGTATCACCTGATCCCACCAGCACTCCGCAAAGTTTGGCAGAAGATGCATAAAGAAAAGCTGTGAAAGGAAAGGGAAAGGAAAATAGAAATGCCTTCATGTATTGAGGGAGTCTGGTCAAAAGCATTTTCATCAGAGCATGTCATTTTTCACAGATTAAAAAAAAAATACTAAATGCACATGATTGTAGCACTTGAAGATCCATGATGTACAAAGTTGATTCTGTGATGAGTAAATCTGGTTTAAGGGCTAAATCCTGTAATCTAATCTCCACTGTCAACAACTGGCAGCAGTCAAGGCAGTGGTTCTCATTATGTGCAGAAACTCCAGTTCATAATCCTGTTTTGTAACAATGAGTTTCTTTCAAACACAGAGTCCATGTTGTCTACACAGGCCACACTGAAGTTATATGGAAGTGAGGATGTTTAGGTCATGGGACTGCTACTATTCACATAACACATAATAACATGGGTAGATCATGTCTGTTGTGTATATTACCTCAGTGAGTTCCCAGGTGATGCTAATGGTCCAACAGAGGCCATAGCTGCGAATGAGTAGAGCCTTCATGGCCCAGCCGGCAAAGTGACCAAATGCAAAGATGTCACAGTGGCTCGTGATGCGATCCCACGTTATCACTGTACAGTTTACAGCATATTCCTGTGGGGAAGATGAGATAATTCTAAAACTCACAACAGAAAAAGGATATCTTTACATTTGAAAAAATTATTACTTTAATTATAATAATGATTTTCATTTGATTTATCCATAGTACAGTTGGGGGATATGGCCAAAAAGGGTTATCATGATAAACATTTTCATATCGGTGGATATCAATAATTATCATGATAAATGTCAAATCATTTCTTTCTTGTTTAAAGGCTGATTTTTTTGTCCTGAGTGAAAGTTGAAGATCTACCTCATGATGCAGACTTTGGCAAACCACAGCTGTTTTCAGACAGGTAGGGGGTTAGATTTGTGACTGACAGCTAATTACTGGTCATTGTTAAGAGTTCCTCAGACATGAATCTACTACTCTACTCCGTGGCTCCACATGGAAGCTTGGAAAAGTTACTTCTCTTTAACAAAGTGGCGTGAAACAGTACCATGTTCATCTATATATTAAGGCTTTTGATTCGGACCAAGATGAAAGTGTTGCAGGAGAAAGGTGTGTTTTTTGAAATTCTGCCATTCCCCCCCCCCTCCTGATTTTGGCTCCTGCAGCTTTAAAATAAAAAAATAAATGATGACTTAATGATTCAAACAAAAGTCTTAACCGGGCACAATTCCTCTGTGATTACATGACAGTACAATGCGCGTGCGCTTATCATTACCATGATGTCAGCCTCCCGTGTGGCATAGCGCAGATTTGGGTCCAGCCAGTACATAAGTATCTTCACTTGGTCCCAGTTAAGGAAAATGAGAAAGACAAGAAACAGGAAGTAGAGCACACTGAGACCTATCCAAAACAGGAGAAAGCTAGTCAGGACAATTACTTACAGACGAAAATTGGATTCAAACAGAGGTCATTTTGAATTTGATGCAATGTTACTGCAACAGATCTGGGTTGACACTCACCAAACACCATACGCCATATTGCAGGATGTGGCCTTGTAAAGGGACCTGATGAAAAAAGCATTGTAGGTCACTTCTAGTGGGTTGCCACCATTCATTCATGCAGTAACATCAGGACAAATTTGACAAAAAGCTCAAGGTTCTAGGGCTGGGCGATATAGCCCAAAATGTTTTCATGATAAGCATTTATTACAATGAATGTCAAATCATTATTTCTTTCCAGTTTAAAGGCTGATCATTGGTCCTGAGTGAAAGAAGAAGAAACCAGATGGATATTTCAAAACATTAGTAAAACAAGTAAAATGATCAAAATAAGCACTAATTCACAAAATCAGGGGTGTGTTTTTGTCTCGTTACATTGTTCTTTTATGCAGTTTTTGTCATGTTGCGTCTTTTATGTCATTTGTGGGATATTTTATTGTATTCTTATTTTATCTTTTTTTCTATTTTAATTTAGTTATTTATTGTTCTATCAAACTCCTCATTTTGAATTTATTTGAATTACATCTTACTTTCATCGTGCTGCATCATTTTCATCTTGCATAGAATTTAAAACCACAAATAATCATCTGGTTTCTTTTTCTTTTACTCAGGAAGGAAAATCTGCCTTTAAACTGGAAAGAAATATTGATTTGATATTCATCGTGATAATTATCGATATCGACTGACATAAAACATTTTTTATCATGATAACATTTTTGTCCATATCGCCCAGCACTGAAAGTTCAAATAATAAACTAAAGATGCAAGAAGTATAGAGGATAAAACCATAGCAACGTATCGGGATGATTGGGAAAATGTAACTTTAATTTTATAGCTTACCATTGGGAAAAGCGAGGACACTGATGACTAAGAAAAAGGAGACAACCACTAAGAGACCAACTCGAAGATTGTTGTCTGAGTGCTCATCATCCCTGTCACCACAACACAGCATCGCATTTAAACAAAGGAAACATTGTTCCTACACATTCAAGACTGTAAATATTACACCAAGTTACAGACTATCGGTCACAATTTGAGTGTTGATTCAGTGACAAAACTTTCAAGATTGATATCAGACAAGAGACTTCCATACTTTACCTGGTAAAAGCAAAGTACATGAGGCTGATCACAGTAAATGTCAGTAATGTGATGGTGTGAGGCTTATAGAAGAAGTCAATGCAGATATCCTCCACTTGTTGCTCGTTTATCATTCGGAAATGTAACTTATAGTTGGCGTCATCCTTCCGAAGTGATCGAGGAGACAATGCGGTGGCCATTTCGTTGCTGAGGTGTACTTTCTGAATTTTACAAGTATATTAAAAGCTACAACTAAAGGAAACGTTGTAAAGACACGATGATGCGAAAGGAGCTACTCTAACCAGAACCTTGAAGACGGACTGAACCACAATGCTTATGGGGGCGTTTGTATGTTAAAATGAGTACCATTTCCATGGCATCTAACGAAGTAAATGTTTTGATGCTATGTGTAGCGACTTTAATTCATTTGTTTGTTTTTTTCTTTAGTCATATGATTGAAGTCGTGTCATCACATATTGAAGAATATCAATATAGTCTAATTTCACCCATAGATATGTCATTGTGGTACATCCCGTATGTGACATTTCCGTGGTACTGTCCTTCCGTCAACGTGCGCGGTGAAAGCAGTTGACAATTGTGACATTTTGTTGGTTAATGGGACTGACTTCAGGATAATATGTGAGTAAAATGTTTAATGACATATTGTGTTGACGTCGTCTTATTTAGTGTCACTATGCTTTTAGAAGGAGGCAATTGTCTATTATTCTGCTAGCTTCCTAGCTAACGCTTGGCTCTTGCTAGCATCATGTTGAGCAACATCTCTCAAACTTCAAATGATAGGCTTACCAGCATTAATTAATAACATTTATAAATGAACGTGTAATTTTTCAAGAGGGGTCTTGCTGTTAAATTGGAAATAAAAGCTGTCTTGAAAGAAATACTTAAATCTTGCTGTATTGTAGTACATATAGTTTTCAAAAAAACGTGTTTTAAAGAGTCATTAGCCTCTCTGGGATAATGACAAGTCAAAGTAAAGAGGATGTTGATCTGGACCTGATATGATCTTGTATTGTTCTCAGGCTGATAAGACTCCTCTAGATGTGAGAAAAAACAGTGAAATGTCCCTTACTAGTAGAATAAAGAGTTAAGTCCTTTGAGATTCTTCAGCTTTGACCAGTCTGAATAATTGTCTAAGTATAACAGTTCTTGATCTGGGCTTGGTCTAATGTGATCTAGGTGTGAATTTAGGTTTCCCAAATCAGAAACTGGGTTTTAAATTAACTTCTCTGGGATTATCTAGTCCCAGTTTGACTACCGGTAATCTAAGGAATGTGGTTTTTGACCTTTGTCCTAGAGACGTTTGTCTAAATGCGAAAAAGTGTTCTTTTTTTGCTTTTTTAAAAATAGAATAAAGGTTTTACAAATCAGAAACTGTTTTTAAGTAGTCTTTGGTCAGTGTAAGCACAGATTTGTAGTAATTTTGATTTGGACTCTAATTTGGTCTAAATGAAAGTGAAAATATATCTATAAAAGAAGGTTTTACAGATTTTCAAGTGGGTTTCATCTAACATGCTTTTACAGCATTGGGAGGAGGAAAAACAAGGTATCAGTTCTTGTAAGTTAAATTTCCCTTGACTTTCCCCTAAACTGCTGAATTGATAACTCAGCCACTGCTCTGATAAAAAATTATTATTTGATGTACAAAAATACAAAGTACAAAAATGAACCAGAGAAAAACCAGTGGCTAATTATTATTTTATTATTTAGAATTATTATTTAGTAAGATTTCATGATACAGTCGCAGAAAAGATTCCGTCCTTGGTTCTAGATAACGACTGTAATAATGCACGATCCTCAGACCTTTTCCTTTTATTGCAGAATCCAAATGGCTTCTTCCTGTGCGCAGCTTTGTCTAAGATGCAGTCTTTTTTGCTCTAAGACAGTAACTTTTACCACACAGCATTCCACTCAATTTCGCCATTGCACTGCAAGGGGACCAACCACGACCCAAAATGCAGCTTTATTTATCAGTGAAAATCAGACACCATATCAACCAAGAGAGAGGTGGAAACTACAGATGTGCTACTACAGTACTGCCAAACATCTGGAAACTGAAGCTATGGAAAACAAGTATTCAAATGAGTTGTCAAGAATGGATTTTGTATCAGTGAAAAGTCCTCTGTCACAAATCAGAGATGCTGTGCAAGTGACTGAAAGCCATATATCATTAGGTACGTACATAATGGATTTCTGTGTGTTAGTTGTTGACCATATTAGATTGTTCTTTCAGATTATTATTAATGATTGGTTTATACATTTATACATTATTTTTTTGTGATGGAAAGTTGTTTTGCCCGTCTTCCTTTCTCAGATCTGGATGCTGCTACTAAGTCATCAGCATTAGAAGAGATCAGCGATGGAGAGGCCGTCAGTATATCCATTCCCTCTGCCATGCCTTCAACCTCCACCTCACTTAGAGAATATGTAGATCAATCTGAGACGCTCAGCAAACTGGTCCAGCTAGGTAATTAAATGTGTAGACTTTAAAAATAGTGTCAAAACACTAAGTCACATTGACTTTGTTACCAACATTATGGCAGAGGGTATCAACAGTTTTTTGGATATGAACAAGTATCAAAAAGATGACCTTTTCAAGGTGTTTGAAGGAATAAAAGAGAGGTGTGTTCACACAGTGGAACATCCACCACCAGTGAAAAAACCCTACTTTTAATTTGGGTATGCACACTACTCATATTCTTGTTTGGGTATAAACAAGAATATGAGTAGAATATTTGTTTTCATCAGCCATGTGAACAGCTAAATTTGGATTTTTGTCTTTTTCAGAATTAGGGCTAAAGCAAATTGAGTGTGTTGCTCCTTCCAACCAGAAAAATAGACTTTTCTTTGGAGCATCCATCTCTATCAGAGAAGATCTTTGTCTCTGTTCCAAGTCTCCATAAACAGGGTCAGTGTGTCTCAACCTGTGGTAAAACCAACAAATGAGATGCATATTCCAAATGCGCAATGTTCATGTTCAGAGAATCCTCATAAAACCGGAATAATATCAGCATATCTTACATGTCTTAGTCGGAAAATGCTCCATTTGAAAAAAGGCCCAATTCAGAATATTCAAACATCTGTCGGAATAATAGTGTGCATATGTTTTAGTAGATCCAATGGTAATCAATATTCTCTGGAATCTCTTTTGAACCTATCATTGTAATCGACTCATACATTATCCTTATTCAAACAACATGTGAAAAGGTCTCTAATTAGGAAAGATTGATAAGACCTTATGGATTTCATTGTCTTGCATCCCAACTCATGAACTGTGAATTATGTTCTATTTGTTTTTTCTGTAAGTATCACTGTAGATATTTATATATGGGAGGTGTTCTTGTTTTATTCCTAAGCTCTCCCGCACAATGTTCAAACCTTTTCTAAATTTGTACTATTTTGTATATACATTTGCGTGTGCAAATATTACATTTAAAAAGTGAATTCACAAATATTTTATTAGTTTTAATCATTCAATCCCTCTCTCAGGTGTCAGTCTGTGGAAGCTGGAACAAAGGCCTAATGTGGGCTCCATGCTGCTGAGACTTGATTTTGAGACAGATGTAGCCCCAAGGCTGCTGTTCCTCAAAGAGATCGGAGTGGAAGACTCTCGTCTTGGCTACATCATCACACACAACCCCTTCATTCTCACTGAGACTTTAGAAAATCTGCACGCCAGGTGAGGAGGCTAGAACAGTAAAAAAGTCTTCTTGAATGAATTTGGATTGATGAATCCTGTGCTGTATATTGATACACATCCTCCTCTTGTTGTTTGCAAAGGGTGAACTACCTGAAGTCGAAGAAGTTCAGTTCGGATGCTGTGGCTTCCATGGTGTCTAGAGCACCATATTTACTCAACTTCAGTGTGAAGAGGCTAGACAACAGACTGGGTTTCTATCAGCAGCAGCTCAGCCTCAGTGTTTCCAATGTAAGCTTCTTTACATGATGAAGATGGACTTTTTGAAGAGCTGAATCATGTTTGTGTCTTAGTTCAAATGTAAGATTCTCCTCCTTCAGAAAACAAAGAATGGCATGTAATGTTTTTTTTCCAGATACGGAATATTGTCGCTCGTCTACCCAGATTGTTGTGTGGTAGTTTGGAGCCTGTTAAAGAAACTCTGAAGGTATTTAAATAAAAAAAAACATTATTACTAGCCTTGTTGTAATTATCCAAACTTTAGTTTTTAAATATTTTTTTATGCATGTGTGTTTCCGTATTCCCAAACTCAGGTGTGTGAAATAGAGCTCGGCTTGAAGAAGAATGAGATCCAACACATTGTCATTGCTGTCCCAAAATTGCTGACTGTTAATAAGAAGAAGCTAACTCAAATATTTGACTTCCTCCACAACACCATGAAGGTGCCTCACAATCTGATTGTCAAGTTCCCACAGGTAGATTGTCCTGTTGTTTGTTGGTTTGTTTTTGGTTTTTTTTGCTATTGTAGGGTTAATTTTATTTCACTAACTTGAACATCTCATATGTCCTCCGTTAGGTCCTCAATTCCAGGTATTTGCGTATCAGAGAGCGACATCTGTTCCTCCACTATCTTGGAAAGGCTCAGTATGACCCAACACAGCCTAACTACATCTCCCTGGACCGCTTGGTGTCCTTACCAGATGAGACCTTCTGCACTGAGTTGGCTTTGACCACATTGGAAGATTTTTATTTGTTTCAAAAGACACTTTGAATCCCACAAAATCGGACACATGCAGACCTGATATCCTTTAAATATTCACACTATGTGCTCAGTTTGAAATAAAATTTTCTTTGTTAAGTGCAATGTTCAGTAAATGTACACATTGTTCATCAGTTGCATTTCTTTTATTTCATGCTGCTTTTATGCCTGAAATACTGCTGTGATATAGACCGTAACTTATTATTGTGATAAAGCAGTTTTTGCAGTATTTCTTACACATCTGTGTTAGTAATGCCAAGTGCAGTTTCTTAGTAATGGAATTTAGGTGCATTTACTCAAGTACTGTAGTGCAATTTCTGAGGCATTTGGGTACCTAATTTTATACTTCTTTATACTTGGCCAGGGCAGTTTTTTTAGAGATAGGTGGTTCTCACAGGACAGCCACGCTGCAAACATATCTCAATGCACTGCTGTAGATTAAACTAAACATTATTTAAAGTAATTAAAATGAGCTCAACAATAAACATCTGCAGCAGAAAATTCAACATACGGAATATGTAATATGAATTCAAAAACATCATACAGAATAGAGAGAGATGTTATTGTCAGTCAGTATACAAACCAAGTTTTTTGTTTTTAATTCTTCATTGACTCACAAAATACAAGCTGAGAAACCAGAAATACAATTCTCACAGTAAAAAGGTTCTGGAAGCCGGTTGTTGTTGCTGACTGCATGTCTAAGCTCATGCAAATGTTGCATATTATTGCCACTGTAGAGGAGCAGAAGAAAGACATTGAAGAAATTGGGAGTGAGTGTTAGGATTTTCTGGATTGGCTGTTATCATGGATGTAGGCGATGGAGACAGTTAATAGTTGAGAGTTGACATATGAATCTTCAATCAACAGATATGTGAGTTATATCATTTCTAACCAATTTACAAATCACATAACCCCCAAGAGAAACCAGAAGAAAATTTTAAAAATCATCTGTGCAGTTATCCAGATTGAAAACAGTCTGTACATTAAACCTGAATGAAAATAAACTGCACATTAATCCAGAATGAAAAGAATGGTTGGAAACCTATATGAAGGTAAAGTGTGTGTGAAGGTGTGCATGTGTGTGTTTACATCAGTCTGACAGTTTCTGGTATCAGCGATCAGTGGATTCACCTGTTGGTATTTACCTCTGACGAAATGTATCCCCAATTACAGTTTGCCCTCTTCCTGGACAGACTTTGTTTCTACACACAGTGTCCAGCCTTTATTTTCTGTGACAACGACCTCCCAACTGTGAGTCCCTGAGTTGAACCGTCTAACAGGACACACACATGGAGGCACAAGCAGTAGATGAACTGACAAGAATGTGTCACCTTAAATGGCATGAATCAAAGTGTATCAAGTGTTAAACCTATAAGAAAGTAATCTAAGCATTATAATGTTTACTTGTCTCAAATCAATATTGCATTTAAATATCTTGAAGCATGAAGTTAAAATGGGTAAAACATTTACATTACATTAATTTGTTAAAATTTGAACAATTGAAATGTATGGTTTCCTGACATACAATCATGAATGGATGAATCATGAAATGGATTTCTAAGAAAGTAATTCAGTGTTACAACCACAGAATCTAAGGATGTTCATATTTTGTTACAGATCGACTTTGTGACTTCTGTCATTCTATCAGAAATCAACTATTATAATAATATTCTTAAACATAACAGTGATATTCACAGGAATGTGACGTGTTTATGTTGAGCTGCGCCCCCTGGTGACAGCTCAGGGGTATAGTTCAGAAGTAAAACCGGTGTCTAGATGTCGAGCTAGTACCAAATGTTGTGTGTGAAAACAGGTAATAGGTAGAAAAGTGACTGTTAAAAGTGTTGTTAAGCTAAGTGAACTGATCCAAAACCATCTCCCTATATAGGTGGGATTAATGTGATTCTGAGAACATGGCAAAGCAGGGAAAACTGCAGAAAAACTATAGGCTTCAATGACTAAGTAATAAGTACATTTTTCTGATCATATTCTTACTTAAGGGTGTGAATGCAGAACTTTTACTTGTGGTGGAGTATTTTCTCAGTGTAGTAATAGTATTTTTAATCAAGTAAATGATCTGAACAATTCTTCCACCACTGATTGTACTATATTTAAGAGAGAAAACTTGTTCACTCCATCACACAAATACTTACATAGTTTTACAGAATTTGAGCTTTAGCATGCAGCATATTTATAGTTATACTAATGCCTTGCGTCTTTTACTTGAAATATGTGGTACTTCAGTTAACTTTTTTAATTGACTTCTCTCCGTGAATATTGAAAAGTAAAAGACGTGATCAAATCAAAACGTTAAGTATTTACTCGTTTTCTTTGTGAATGGCTTTGTAGCATACTAGATTACGTAACTACGTAAGGTCGAGTTGCGCAATATGACCTGAATAGTCCTTACCCAGAACGCACTGCGGTCATTTCTAATGTTGAACATGGCGTCGAGGGCACCAGGTAAATTAATGTCGTTCTTTGTTGATATTTTGACTTTTAAATGGATTAACTATACTACATTTAACACTTATATTCCTTATTCAGTGGTATATTGTAGCACGTATTACTGTATTGTGTTATTTGTCCGGCTGAATGTACTGTTTTGTGCATTTGACTTGTGTATGTCCTTTGGTGTCCCCGTGCTAACTGATGCTAACGCTGGGATAGCTCGCGTTAGCAGCTGGTGTCAATCACTGTAAAACTGTATTTATCGCATCAGTCTATTTATGTTACGTGTGGACACTTATTTTGATGTCTTCTTATAATAAAACGTTTCACTGTTTACCACAACTGTTAGTAATCTGTACCTAACGTGTTCTGAAGTGCTAGATAAAAATTGAACTCTGTCATCTTGTGTTAGCCACGGTGTTGTGTTCATGTTTTAGCCAGATTTTCAAAGATGGACAAGTTTTGTATTTTCTACTAATGAGTAAGTGAGCTCGTTAATGGGATAGGTCGTAAATTGAGTTTTTTTTAACCTCAGTTATGTGTGTTTGTTTCCACAGTAGCGTCAGGCAGGCTTCTGCTTGGTATGCGCAAATGGTACTACAACATGTGTGGCTTCAACAAAATCGGTAAGACCAAATAATAGCTTGATACCACTCTGTTGCAAAAGACAGCTTTACAGCTTCACAGGAATGGTTAAAACATCATCTTATAAGACATAAAGCTTGGTTATGTTTCATTCATCCCGGAAATTGTTTGATAATATTTTATGGTATATTCACGTATTCTCAACATGTATGCCTTTTGTCATTCAGTGTGATGTGTTTTAGAAAAATATATTAAACTTTATATCACACAGTTGAACAATATTAACAGTCCCACTTATTTTGACCTGTAACTCCAGTGTAAGTGTGAATGCATGCCCAAAGGGAGAAAACATCAGTGTGGCATTAATGTGGCCACTTGTATCATGAAACCTTACTAATTTCCAAGTTGTGCTTTGTGTTAGGTTTAATGCGTGATGATACAATCTATGAGGATTCAGATGTGAAAGAGGCAGTGAGGAGGCTTCCAGAGGACCTGTATAATGACAGGATGTTCAGAATCAAGAGAGCCCTGGATCTGTCTATGAAACAGCAGATCCTCCCTAAAAACCAGTGGACAAAATTTGAAGAGGTATGTACTTTCATATGTACTTCATAATTAAATATTTAATGTCGATTTTAATTGTTACCCCACGCCCATGGCCATCAGGTCTATCTGTCTTTATGTAGATATGTCTGTCTGACTGTGCCTGTAACCCCAAATCTACAGAACGTCCACATGAGATTTTTACATAGGGTAGGTCTCTACTATATCCGGATGGTCTGGATCCAGATTCTAGGATTCTAAAATGATTCTTCACCATTAGGAGAACTTTTTGACATTTGTTATGGAAATGAAGGTAGCTTTTTCTGGATGATTTCTTGCTCATCCAGAAGATGATCCAGAACTGAGAGCATATTTTCATTTCATCCTTTTTTTGATAAGCATCTCTGACTTCACTTTTGAGTATAGTAACTTATAGTAACAGTTTTGGTATTTACACTTTATTCCTTTTCATGTAAGACCTGTTCATTCTCAGTCTGACAATATAACTGTCAGTATTGACACTGAAATCACATCAACTCCATCACAAGTAACTTGAAAAAAACGATAAAAGAATTAAGAATTCAATCCTGGGAGTGTGTTTTATGGGTCAAGGAATTTCTAACATATGTTTCTTTTTAATTTTTTTAATCAATTTTGTGTAGTGAGAAACAAAAACTGAAGCCATAGACATGGTGTACAAACAATGATGGCTGAGTGCTGGAATACAGCATCATACTGCAGCAAAGCTGTGCCAGAAGTGTGCACAGCTTTGTTGTACAGACTTTGTTATCCTGAGTGCCTGTACATTTATTTCTGTAATAAAAGATAATGTCCCTGAGTATTTAGAATAACAGACTAGACAATTGGAGAATGAAAAAGGGTGGTGTTTAATTATCATGCAATAATTAACTTAAGTCCACTTCTGTTCAAGTGCTTTAAGATTGTGAATGGTCTTTAATTATATTATCAGTCCTTGAAAAGTCATGGAAATGTTTTGAAATTTCGTCTTTAAAATGTGTGGGAACCCCTGTGCATATTTTGAACAGCTCTTAGATTGATGTCTTCTCTAAAGTCCAATATGAGCAGTTAAAAAAAACAAACATTAACCTCAGAATGACCTAGTAGACAATTGCCTTACACATTTTTTATGTTTAATGTATTATCTTTTGACCCTTATTGTTTCCCTACAGGATGTCGGTTATCTGACCCCATATCTGCAAGAGGTGATCCGGGAGAGGAAAGAAAAGGAAGAATGGATGAAGAAATAAATGATTGCAGTTCAGACTTTAAATCCTTGTCTTCGGTCTCATGCGTGATTATGCCCTTGTCTAATATTTAACATGAAATGTAAACCTATAAAAATTGCTCATTAAAGAAATATACATTTTGGAAAAAGTGAGTCATTAATACAAATGGAAGAGATATTAATTCATGATTTATTGTAAATGAAATTGTGGCATTTGTGTACATTGTATATGCTGCATTGTGTCTATGTCAATCAATTTTACAAATCCAATTTTATATACATTACAAGAAGAAGAGTATGTAGAGTAAGGTAAAAAAACCTAAAACTAAGCAACCCATTTACCACATCCCATCCCATAGTAGCATCTGTCTGCATTGCACATTGGATTAGCTTACAGGCTTTTGGAGGTACAAGGAACAAAACAGTGATCCTCTGCTGAGATAACACCAAATCAGGAATTTGAATTACTCTACAGCACATTAGTCTGTGGCCAAAACATCTAGCTTTCAGTCAAGCTTTGTCTGGTGATTTAGCACCATACTAGATTAAATACTAGAAAAGCACTCTGAGAGTGCTTTTCTAGTAGACCGCGCAGACCTCCCCCAAGAAGCACATTTCCCCACATGTTGTGATTTACACCCAAAACTAATACTCCCAACATTCATGTTATCTACTTTATTGGATTAATTGATCATAAAACATTCCTTCTGCCTTTGGAATAATCTTGGTATCATGTTTAGTTTAATAGTTATTGACAAAATTCACTATTTTGCTAATGCCGATTTTCTTCTGGATATACAGTGGATATAAAAAGACTACACACCCCTATTCAAATGCCAGGTTTTTGTGATGTAAAAAAAATGACACCAAGATAAATAATTTCACAACTGTTTCCACCTTTAATGTGACCTATAACCTGTACAATGGAACTGAAAAACAAAGTGAAACCTTTAAAAGGGGAAAACTAAAAAACTTAAAATAACCTGGTTGCATAAATATGCACACCCTTAAACTAATACTTTGTTGCAGCACCTTTGGCTTTTATTACAGCACTCAGTCTTTTTGGGTAGGAGTCTATCAGCGTGGAACATCTTGATGTAGCAATATTTGCCCACTCTTCTTTGCAAAACCACTCCAAATCTGACAGATTGCGAGGGCATCTCCTGTACAAAGCCCTCTTCAGATCACCCCACAGATGTTTGATTGGATTCAGGTACTGGACTCTGGCTGGGCCATTCCAAAGCCTCAATCTTATTCTGGTGAAGCCATTCTTTACTCTCTTGGATGTGTGCTTTGGGTCATTGTCGCGCTGCATCTTCAGTCTTCTAACAGAAGCCCGAAGGTTTTGTGCCAACACTGACTGGTATTAGGAACTGTTGATAATTCCCTCCACCCTGACTAAGGCCCCAGTTCCAGCTGAAGAAAAGACAGCCACAAAGCATGATGCTGCCACCACCATGCTTCACTGTAGGTATGGTGTACTTTTGGTGATGAGGAGTGTTGTTTTGTGCCAAATATAGCTTTTGGAATTATGGTCAAAAAGTTCAACCTTGGTTTCATTCGACCATAACACATTTTCCCACATGTGTTTGGGAGATTTCAAATGTCTTTTTGCAAAATGAAGCTGATGCTTTGGAAGCTCTTTGCAGGCCATGGCTTGTGCCGGAAGATGTGGCTACAAAAATGTCAGGAAAAGCCTACTAGAACATCTGAACTTTATTTGGGTTTAATCAGAGGCACTTTAAATGGTGACAGGTGTGTGCTGACTCCAATTTAAAATGGGTTTGAATGTAATTGGTTAAATCTGAACACAGCCATATCCCCAGTCATAAGAGGGTGGGCACACTTGTGCACACTTGTAACCCTAACCCTAACCCTATCTGAGCTGACTTCACCTCCCTGAAAGATTTCAGTTTATTTTTTATTTGCGTTGTACAGGTTATAGGTCACATTAAAGGTGGAAAAAGTTGTGAAATTATTTATCTTGGTGTAATTTTTTTAACATCACAAAAACCTGGCATTTGAACAGGGGTGTGTAGACTTTTTATATCCACTGTAGCTCCATAACTATTAAGATACAACAAATCCGTTCACACTGATTCAGCAGACTCTCAGCTACACTTTGGTACTAGTTGCATGTCTATATCTTCATTTGTCGCCTGAAAATTCGCAAGCACAATCATTTTTACGGATACGGATCAGATTTTGATATATTAGAGAACCTATAGCAAATGTACCCTGTATTTCTTTGTTTTATCAAGCAATCTGACCATTTTTGTGGAGTTACATACACATATGCTGAAAATGGCCTATTTGTAGTTATTACCTCTTTGGCGGAGGTAATAACTTTTCTTATAGAAGAACACAGTTTTCAAATGATAGCCATCAGATAAAATATGCAATGTCAACACAAGTTTCAGACCTGGGCCCTGTTTCATGAAGCAGGTTTAGTGAAAAGTTTAAATAATTGAAACCACCAGTATGACGTGAAGAGTTGCACTGGGGGGGACATTCAGTTGCTTCTACACACTGCTGACAGTATGGAAGGTAAGAGTCAACATACTGAAATACTGTCCACTACTATGCAGTTCCGTTTTGGTGCCTCCTGTATTTCATTCCTGTCAGGTTAGGGTATAACTGAATAAATAAATCCATTAAGGAAATTCATGGTAAACAAATGAATGACCAGCGCTGAATACATTATTTCAATATAATGATTTTTTTACACTATGCTCAGACTCTTTACTCTCTACAGCTGCCTGGTTTTTCAGGACAGATGCACATATAATCTGTAACAGCATACTTATATTCCAGCACATATTTTTACCTCAACTGAATTAACACAGAGGCTCTGACTTTTGATGACCTGTTGCCATGGTGAATCGTCATCTCTCAGCTCCATTGATAATGGCTTTTGTCATTAACCAGGAACACACTTAACTCACAAAGAGTTCTGAGACTGAATACTCCTGAGTTTCCCATCTCAGGGTTTATCAAGCATTAGGCTTAGAGTCTGTTAAACCTGCTTTCTGAAACAGGCCCCTGGTGTACACAGCAGTTCTAGATTCATGAACCAGCTTTAGTTAAAGTCTGTCCAATCACTTAGCCACAGAAAACACCATTAATCATTTTTCTGTGATCTCCTGGCGTCCACTTTGGTTATGGTGCCTATAAATGTTCCAATGACACTGTTAAAAGATGTTAACATGGACACTCCCAGCTCATTGCTGGTTTCATTGATGTCTGGATCGTAGGCCCCCAGCAGTGGTGTGCATACCTCCACACTCCCTTTCCCAGCTCCTGCCAGGATCCCTATCAGCTGGCCCATGACCTCCTGAAACAACTCCCTGTCGTACTGCACCAGGACTGAATCCTCCAGTGGATATGTAACATCTTCAGGGTAGCACTCACGGGGAACTGGTACTTCTAAGTACCTTAACTTAGGAAATCCTGCAGACAGCATGGAGAATAGCTGCCTCAGAGCTGTTGAAGTCAGCGGATTTCCCAGGAACTTGAGCTCTTCCAGGGCCTGACAGCACCCTAGAGCATGAGTAAACGCGTCCATTTGCTCATCTTCTATTCCACATTCTTCGAGAGCCAGGCTCACCAGTGTGGCTGAGCATCGGTGGAGCAATTTGTGGAAAGCGGAGGAGAAAGAGCCAATGATGTTGTGTCCACTGATGTCCAGGCGGACCAAGGCCTCGCTGTGGAGGCTGTTGGCCAAGTATGTCATATCTATGCGGTTTAGGCAACAGTTGGCCAACTCTAAGCACTGCAGTGGAGTCTCCAGGGGACTATGAAAGAAAAACCAAAGAAAATTAGTGAGATTAAAAAAACAGTATAAGAAATGATGGGCCCTCTGCCTCTACAAGATGTCCTTAGATGCAGGCTGATGATTTGTACCATCCTAAATGCATCTGGCATTTTGCAAATTATTTGGTAATGGACAGATTTCTTGTTCAGAAAAAAAATATTTTTAAAGCCTTTATACTAATGATGTCATTTCCTGAATTTATACATCAGATGGCTCTAGTTTTGTGGTCTGGAAAATTTCCATTTAAACTGAAGTACACATGTCAAGTTTGGCTTATTTTTATGTCTGGTCAAGTGCTGCTGCCTGTCCTCATGTCAAGCATCATATCAATAATGTTAACAACAAAATGCGTTCCTGAACAGGAGCCTCAAAGCTGGAACATGCTGTAGTGCTGATGAAAGTGATTTTTGTGAGTAGCACTAAAGGTTTTGATGCTCCAAAGTGGATGTAAGGTCGACATCACAGACATCTGTCACCAGCAAGTTTCACACCAGACTGAACACCTCTGTCTAGGGCTGGGCGATATGGCCACAAATGTTATCATGAAGAAAATGTAGTGTATCGTTAATTATAACAATAAATGTCAAATTATTATTTCTTTCAAGTTTTAAGACAAGAGATTTAATGAGGCAGAAACTATGTGAAAAGACAGAGATAAAAATAAAGATAAAAATTATGTAAAAGACGCAAAACGATGAAAATGACATAAAAGACCCAACAAGATGAAAACAGCTTAAAAGACTCAATAAGAGTAAAATGGGGCAAGAAACTTATCAAGATGAAAATGATGTGAAAGAAACACAATAAGATGAAAACCTCATAAAAGACACAAGACGAAAATAATGTGACATAAGAAGACATAAATGAAGTAAAAAAAATGCAATAAAATGAAGTTATGTAACAAGATGATGATTTCATGCTTATTTTTGTCAGTTGTATTTATTTTATTTGTACTCATTTTATTCAATCAATCATAATTTAGTTGTACATATATATATTTATTTTGATTTAATGTTGTGAAAGCCAGATCTGAGTTCTTATTCAATATGATGAAAACAATGTAAAAGAAGGTTATTTGTGGTTTTAAACTCTTCTTTATGGTCAGAACATGACAAACTCCTACCAAAAAGCAGAACATTTCAGAAATCACAATAATTATTGTGACATAAAATTAGAGCATGATAATCGTAACTGCTGATGTTTTATCTTACCCTGCCTTCGCCCTATGTCAGCTGGGAAAGGCTCCAGCCCCCCCAGCCCCGGAAACTCACTCACCTCAGCAGTCTGCGCAGGTGTCCAGTGAGAGTTGAGAAGCCCACATAGAGCTCTGTCAGAGTGCTCAGCTGTGCCAGCAGCCTGCCGATGGTGGCCAACAGGTCCTCATCATCAGAGCCCAGCCTCCTCACATCCAAAGCGCCAGCTGGCAGGGTCAGAGACTGCAGTTTGGTGAACTCCACCCCGGACAGCAGTACCTCCAGGTGTGTGGCCTCCAGGTGAACGTTGTGGACCACCTCAAGTTTTGTAATGCACTCAGGCTCTGCTAGTCGGAGAACATAGAACAGCTGTTTGAGAGCAAGGGAATCGGCCCGAAAACCAACAAAGCGAAGTTTTAGAGGGCAGAAGCGGAGGAGGAGGAAGGCCTGAGCCACCAGCTCGTAGTTACGGCCTGTGACAAAGCCGTTCAGACGGACATCAATAGAGGTTTCGAAGGCAGATATGGAGACATCACTGGCTTGCATTGCCACCATGGTCTCATAGCACATTTGGGTCAGGAGTTGAGTTCTTGCCCATCGGCCAAGAGTGGACATGCAGGGGCAGGCCTGGTGCTCAATGTCCTTTAGAGCCGTCAGGTCCACCAGATAGAGGCTCTTGGCGTAGGTTTTTGGAGGACTCAGCACGTAATCCTTTAGAAAACAAGGGAATTCTTTTCAAGGAGAAACATTTGAATCATTTTTAGGCTACAACAAGTCAAAGCAGGCACATTTAAGCCACTACATCACAAACATAAGCACTGTATTAACAACTGTAGGGCTGGGCAATAAGGCCAAAAATTTTATCATCAGGATAAATATTTTCCTGATGATAACATTTGACATTTATAATTGTCATGATAAATCTTGAATCATTATTTCTTTCCTGTTTAAAAGATGATTTTTGGTCCTGAGTGAAAGTTGAAGAAACCAGTTGGTTATTTGTGGTTTTAAACAATTTGTAAAAGACATAACAAGTTGAAAATTATGTAAAATACTCAAGATAAAAGTGAGGAAAGTACACCTGTAGTCTGTTTCAGTGATTTTGTTCATTTTCTTTATTTTAATAACTGAAATAATAAAGAGTGCAATCTATTTGTGGTTTTAAACTATTCTTTATGGTCAAACATGACTAACACTTAACACAGCAGAACCTTTCACAAATCTAGAGGTACAATGTTGAAAACTATTATAATGATAAAATGTTTGTTCAATATCAAAATATATGAGTAAAATCAAGAAAAACAAGAATTTGGTATTGGTGTTTTAACCGAGACTGTAAAGAAAATAAAGCCTAAAGACAAAAGAAAAATGTATATTGCGATATCACAATATAAAAATATATCACAATAATAATTACTGTTATATTGCCCAGCCCTAACCGTAACCTTATTACATTAACATGATCAGGCATGTCATACTAATGACTACTTAAGTACCTTCAGGCCGGTTAAAACAGCCTCAAGACAAAGTCGGCAGGTGCTGGAGGTGAGGTCCATCTGACAGTCTGCAGTTTTTCCCAGGAGCCTCTGGATGTTAAGTTCAGGCAGCGGCCACGTCTGGACCAGAGCATGCAGCAGGTCAGCCTGCTCATGAAGGTAGCAGGCTTTGAAGAGAAGTGGGTAGAGGTTAAAAGACACACAACTGAGGTTCTCCATAGCAGTTGGACCACTTTGGATGAAGCCCTCTGCAGCGAGGAATCGCAGTGACTTCATAGTCCCAGGTTCTATCCTGTTGTTGTAACTGTAGATCTATGAGTGTCCTGGTTGGAGGTGAGAGCTGTTGTTAACAGCTGAGCAGGTCAGTGTTTGGATTATTCTGCAGCTGTGGCTTTGTTGCTGTCTGTCTGGTTGCTGTTCATTTGTCTAGGACCAGCTTTGCTGTGGTGAGGCATGGAGTCTCGTGGTAGGTAAGAGGTTGAGGCTATTTATAGGAACAGCTGTCTCACGTCCTTCGGCGGGTACAGTGTCTATTTGCAACTTTCACCACAAGCAAAGTAGGAACATTTGAATTGTGCTCGAAAACTTGTCAATATTCAAAACACCTGTTTGTTTGTGAAGAAAACAGTGGAAGAACCAAAGAAACAGAAATAGGACAGCTTTACACAAGCAATCAAACATCAACTACAGAGACACTAAAAGCTTTATGTTTCATTCACCCCAGATTGTGATAATAGTTTTTGATATATTCTCTTTCCTTCAACATTTATGTGTCATATTATTTTTTCTTTTCTTTTGCATTGTGGGCCTTTTCATACTTCTGTTTCCAGTGTCAGGGAGTAACCATGTAAGTAAGCATGTATTTAGTATACAAAATGAGTAACTGCATTTAGTTACAGTTACAATGTAAATAGGTGGTTATCAGAAGAAATACAGTTTCATTCTTAAAACCAGTAGATTTATGTTTTTACAGACTGCATTATTTGCACTAAAATGTAAAAGACATCACTTATTTTCCAAAAGCAGGTTTAAATAAGTTCATGTCACTGATTTGAGTATTTGCTTTGTGCATGGTACCTGCCGTTTAAGTAAACAGCTGAAAATTACCTGTGGATTCTGTTTCACTCATGGTGTGGATTCATACAAAGGGAGATATCATAGTGTCACACTCCAGCTTCATTCGTTAAGATCTTACACACAGTTTTACTTTCATCTTTGTTTACTGGTTTTCAATCTAACTTGATGCTGTGGAAAAGTAAAAGGCCAAGGAAAGATTGCCTTTTGCCAGATAAAAAAACACTACACTGCTTGGGTGTTTCCATATACTTACTTACATGTCAACAGCAAGTGTTAATATACATTCAGTTTATTTTAGGCAACAGTATTTTATGAATGCCACATTCATTCACACTGTTAGACACAATAATCATGTAAGACAATGTTGAAGTAATCCAAAGAATTCAAAATACAGTATGTTACTCACTTTGAGTAATCAAACAGGATCTATTACAAATTACATCTAAGGGCTTGTTCTCCTTAATCTGTATTGAAATACATTTTAAAAATAACCCTCTCAGCTCTTTCTATTTGAGGAGTCATTGCCATCCCTGCCTCTTCCATGATGGATTCCTCCCCATGTCTGTAAAACAATATTACATTTGATATTTCATGTCTGCAGACTACACCAACTCATCTCACCTGATCTTGAATCCAGGCTGTCATGTGTTTGAAATACATTCATGCAGGGCAGTAGTGGTGATGGTGATGATGGTGATGATGCTCATAATGGTGATGGTGTTCATGTCGCAGGGCCTGAGGGGCGGGTGAACCACAGGAGGAGGGCTGACGTTTGCTTAATATCTCCCTGTCCCCTCCTGGCTGGGTCTGGGAGCCAGGTGATCTGAGGAGCAAGATAGTCTCTTGTTCCCTGGATCGAAGCCTTTTACTGTGTGTACGGTGCGGGACGCTGTGGGCTGGGTGTTTAGAGTGGCTAAGCTGGCACCAGGAAGCATGCTGGCCGTGTAATCTGCTGGATCTTCCTTCTTTTCCCACTGACTTGCCCTTCAGGGAATGAAAGATACAGAAAACTCTGGGATGCTCTGAGGAGTTGCAGTTCTCTCCTGCCATCACGTGGTGATGCTGTGAAGCTGAGTGAGGGTCCTGTCTGGTCTCCTGAGAGGGGAGTTCTGCAGAAATGGAGCAAAATGACTACAATTTCATGTAATCACAGATGGAAAAGAGTGACGTTAGATGTTCTTCATTTCATTATTTTATGAAGTACAGAGTTTATATACTGATATCCACAAACCCTTAATAATTAACATTCACCAGATCACCAGTGACCCTTTTTAGGGTTATGGTTGGTGGAAGTGTCAGGGTTAGGGTTACATTTGAGCCATGATGTAGTTTAGGTTGTATTTTAGCCACATTTTAATCACAGAAACTAGATGTTCCCTTTCAAATGAAGTCTAATGCATGCATTTTGACCTTCTGTTATGACCCTAACTCTAAACTCTGCAGTTAAGGGTTAGGGTTATAACAGAAGCCCATGAAAAGAGCAGATGCTGAGGTTAAGGAGATTCTAAACTTTTAGTGTCAAACTTGGAGGTATAGTTTTCAACGCCAGCCAGATCCAGGTAGTGGTTTCTGCGCTCGATGTTTTCATCTGCACAGTAGAGTCTTCTTTTGGGACTTTCTGCCTCCTGAGATGGACTCTGCTCTTTCTCTGGTGATTTTTAAAAAGACAGTGATACATTATCCTAGTAACTGTAATTGCAGCTAATAAAAGTGAATTTATGGCTTCTACAGCAACAAGAAAGTGTCTCAGAACAGACACTGATCTTCTGTTTTCCAGGATTATTGTAGTTAATGAAAACTAAGTCTAGACTGAGACTTAATGAAAACTAGACTGAATACTAAAACTAGGAGTGAAAAAATAATTTCAGTAACTGAAATAAAAATAAACATTTTGAGAAACATAAAAACGAAAGAAAAACAATGAACAATGCAATAGGAATTAAAGTAAAATAGACCTGCAGGCAAAATCAGCTAAATTGTTTTTTATGGTCAGAACATGACAAACATTTGAAAAATGGAGTGTAGCGTTTATAGCCAGTTCAGGCAGGCTATAAAGTCATGCTCAGTCCACATATCAGTACATGACTGACAGCAGCTGATCTCAATGCCAGCCACATCAGCTGATTCTCTTCTGCACATACTATTGGTTAATCTTACTCAGGGTGCCATATTTAAACTGCTCAGCTATCATTGCTGCTTCAGCCAGCTGCCATTACTGCTCTCCCTGCTACTCTGCTCATGCTATGCTACGCTACGTGTAGCCTTTCTGCTTATGCAATGCTATACTTTATGCTACTGCTGCACATTGGTATGTGCCGTTACTGCTGCTATGTTTATCGTCCATACATTATTAAATCTGTTTTGGGTTCCTGTGCTCGTGCACGATTTATGTTTATCAGTCACTCATACTATAATGAGTGCCAATCAATTTAAAGTTTTTAATGGCTTTTTTTTAGGATTTGTTTAGTAGTTTGGCTGTGCCTGTACTAAAAGAAATTGCACTTGAAGACCTAAGAGTGATTCTTAATGCAATATTTCACAAATGCATGGGGTGTCCAAAAACTTACTAAACTTAGTATCTTTAACAAACAAGGATGTTGTCAGTTCTTCAAATAAAGGTTGCTAGGATTCAAGGGTAATCCCTGTGTTCTCATTGCATTTGTACAGCACAGCCACCCTGTGTTTTGGGGGGTTCACACTCTACCTACGATAGTCATTGCTAACAGTTTTTACATACAGAGTTGCACTCATTGGCTGTTGGCATCAGCTGACTTGGCAACACAGCTGCCTAGCCTGTAATATCAACTACATTCATTAAGGTGGACAGCTCAAATCCTCTCTGTGGGTCATCTGCTTCTAATCACTATCTCCTAGCATCACATCAAAGTTGGGTGCCCTGTGATCTCCCAGTTCATACAATAATGTTATAGGTTGTGTAAACCCCTCCTGCTGGCACATTCATGTATGCATGGTCGTTTTTGGGGGGTCTTTATGCTGCTCTCCCTGCCCAGTTGAATACTTAATTTTTGACGAGAGTGGTCCTGATTTAACTGCATATTATGATGATATTTATCATGATATAAAATTACATTGCAATAAATATCATTATTGGTTTACCCCAGTGTTAATGGTTCATGGTCATGCATTCTTTCATCCTAAGTTTTTCCATCTTCCCTATTTCTTTGTAATACCTGGAAAAACCAATGCTCTAACTAAATAAAAACTCAACTAAAATTCCTTAAAACTACTCATGCACTTGTAAAACTGAAATTAAATTCAAAGTTATTTTTGTTAAAAGTAAGATGAAAATACTAATACAATTTCAAAGCTATACTAACTATGCCAACTGGCGACGTTACAACTAGCTTGATCTTCAGGGCTGTGATGCCATCAGGAGGTTGCTTGACTGAACCCTCTAAGGCCTCCTACATGGAATGAATGAGTCTGGACATGTCATGCAGGACACATACAGAATGAACTACATGCAAAGCCAAATACATAAAAGAAAAACAGTTTAAACTATAAACATAACATGCTGTACCTCCTTGGTGGCCTTGCCGCTGTGGTCAGAATTGTACAGTGTGAAGACCTACTCCTGTCTGGGATCCTCTGTAAGTGTTGTGTCCTCTGTGTCCTATACGGCCAACAGACCTTGTTATTGTAATAAATATTTAGCTGCAAAGCTGTAAAGTGACCCTCCTGATTAGTAATAAATGGGTAAATTTGGAAAGTATACAACTCAATAATCCATACCAAGGGCTCTAACATTTTCATCTTGACACCCAAAAGTAAAATTCAGAATCTCCCCAGGAAAAATACAACATGAAATTGCCATAGCATCTACATGTTTTACTCATTCTTTCTCCGTCAAAACAATGTTGAATAAATGCAGCTGTCACTATCCAATACTGGAAACGTGATTTGTTCTACATGTGTGAAAATGCTACTTCCTGTTACCTGTATATAAATAATGTCAGTTTCAGGGAGTCAAAGGAAATGAATAGAAATGTTATGAAATTACATTTTTTTCAATCAAACACATATACATTATTTTTAACTGTCAAATCAGGTAACATTAGTGCCAGCTAACAGTGGCCAATTGTAGCTAAAGATTCAGGGCTTTTGCAAAAACCTTTATGGCTGGAACGCCAGTTTTTGTGTGTGTGTGTGTGTGTGTGTGTGTGTGTGTGTGTGTGTGTGTGTGTGTGAAGAAAATGTGTGTTTTTAAAAAGAACTTGAATCTTCTGTTTCATCACTATTAAATCTAGAAGACATTTTATTTCAAGATACTGGTGACAGGAAGTAGTATTTTCGCACATTTATAGAATAAATTGGGTTTCAGGTACAGATCAGGTAGTGGCATCAGCCTAACAACATCTTAAATGCTAATTTACACAAACAAACACATGACTAGCAAAGTATTGTTATATATTTAATCACCACCTCATTTTGGGTCACTCTCAAGTTTGGGAAAGGTAGATCTATACTCCAGGCACAATAAAATGAAACCCATCACATACAGGAGGTTTTTTAGATAAAAAATAAAAATCTTTATTGCTCCATTCGTCAGACCTGTTTTACAGTCACAACTGCATGGCTGTCTCTCTTCTTTGATTGTTTATTTCCTGGGAGATGGTTACTGTTGTCAGATTCTCCTTCTGGTGGCAATGTCACTGAAACAGTTCAACCATTAAATCATTTTTTCTCCAGTGAACACAGTTTAAGTAAAGTGTTAACATGACATGTACCTAGAATTAAGTTATTTTGTTGTCAAAAGCTCTGTTGTTAATAACTGCAGAGAAAAAAATGAAAGCTGCACAAGGTCAAAGCCTCTCTACACAAATACAAAACACATGCAGCTAATTTTACTATTTTCTCCAAGGAAAGAAAAGAGGCATGAATGATCAAAATGTATGTATTAAGAGCTTTACAAGTGAGTGATTATACAGAAAGTAAATATCATTTTTGTTTCAGTTTGGTGCAGGTAATATTTGCCTTTACATTTGAGATGGCACTTGTGCTCAGACGTTTCCCTCAATTCTCTGAACAAGTTCTGTGATTACAATGAATGTGAATTAAGAGAGGACAAAAGCATTACAGAAAGATTCAAAGAGGAAAGGAAGCAATTCAGTTATTTTCATGTCCCAAGAGGGTGTTTAAGAGGTGGACCTCCAGATGTGAGCGATGCAAATATCTGTGGGTTTGTGTTCATGTCACTGAACTGACTGCACTTTTATTCAACATGAACATTTCCGACTCATTCGTTCTCACTAGATGAAAGTTGTGAATATTCAACTGACTTCACAGATTACAACTAACATAAAGGAGCAAGAGGGGCAGGACGGCCAGCTTTGATTGGACTGTTAAATTCCTGCTCTTTTCTTTCTTCACACGTAAACCTTCTGCAGACCAGTCTAAACACCTTCATGAAACCGGCTGCAGGTGCTCATCAAGGATAGGGCTTGGCCAGATCAAGATTAAACAAGAACCGTGAGTTCAATCAGATGCGTCCACTGTCTTTGCATCATAATCTGATCTCAAAAATATGTTTTGTGAGGTCACTTTGACCTTTGACGACCAAAATATTTTCAGTTCATCTGTGTGAACGTTTGTGTCAAATTTGAAGACATTCCATCAAGCTGGTCCTGAGATACTGTCTTTTAAACCTCATGATGGACAAACATCTTCTCATAGGGACGCACCTTAGATGCATCTAAGAACACAATAACTGTCCAGCTTACTATTATTGAAAGTCCATAATGTAGAATGGCAGTCAAGGGGAATCAAAGGAATCTGAGACACTCTGATTCTGATAAATAAAAATCCTTTATTATATCATGGATAAGCCAACACATTTGGACTCTGAAGAGTCTTCAGTTAATGGAGACTATTATCCAAAACTATTACACTTATTGTATCAATGTATGTCACAGTTTTGTGATTGCCCAAAATAAAGAAAATAAGCACTACCTCGGGTAATATGAGACTACAGGTGTGGTTTTGTGGTTACATCCTCTGCCATAGAGGATGTAACCACAAATACGCGTGGTTACATCCTTGTGTATTTATAATCCACATAGATCTCATTGAACTGTATATTCCAAACCATACACTTCGCTCTCGGAGTGCAGGTTTACTTGTGGTTCCCAGGGTTTCTAAATCTAGACTGGGAGGCAGAGCCTTCAGTTATCAAGCTCCTC
>JAPQRN010000003.1:3448185-3477022 GCA_037367275.1 Coranthus polyacanthus | reverse complement strand
TATATGTATGTATATATGTATATGTATATGTATATACAAGACATGTTTGTGATTAACTGTACAGAGACGTGTTGAACTAACATAACAGAACCTAGAACAAGCACATTTAGGTTTTCATGTGCAAAATATTACACACATCTGTCCAAACTCTCTTGTGATCTTTGTTATTTCTCATGTAAAGATGCTGCAACATGATCTGAACTCCTTTTTTCAGAGTTCATGACTTTAGGGCAAATCACGTTGCACAAATGCCTGCCAGGGTTTTTCCTACCATTTTAAGGTTTAAATGCAGCACCCAAGCCATTCTGGGCAGCACCTAAGCCAAATAAAACCAATGTGGAGTGCATCAAGGCTAACTACATGATGTTTTCCAGCTCACATGGATTTTTTTTAAGCAAGCTTTCTTTTACAGCTTTTTATATATTATTTTTGTGTTCTAGCTTTTCCAAGTTTTTATACACTGATTTGGTAATAATAATCGTAGATTAGAATAATGGTATTTATTTTTATTGGAAAAATGTAACAGTTTCTTGCACTTGTGCTTCTAGTCTTCAACAAATGTTTCAATTCTGGAACCGGGACAGCAGCTAAGACCTCTAAAAACCTCGCGAAAACCCTGTCTGAGGTTTAAAACTGATTAGACGAGCATAGCAAAAGCAATGCTACAAATCCCACGATGCAGTGCTCTCTGTAAAATACACAAATTACCTGAGAATTTTTACTTATGTTGGTGATATAGTCATTTACTACATCCCATTGCAGAAGAAACTGCTATACATTGAATATATTTGAAATATTGCTCGGCCATAATTCCACTTAATTTTAGGGGACAAAGGTTATTCATGAGTAAAAAATTCTTTATGTATTTGTCATTGATTCTCAAGGTAACGCCTCTGCACTGCCCTTCATGGTAAAATGAGATTCCTTGGTATAAGAAAGTCATTGTCTAAGTCCTTAATACTCCAGGCCATGATGTCATGCAGTATTATTATTTGTTCGTGGAGTGTGGGAAAGGTCTGGAGTCTCAACACTCTACATTTGTTTGATTACACATCTCATGTGTGTGTTTTTCTCTGGGTAAACTGATAAATCTTTCTTGGTAATATACAGCACTGAACTGAATTTATTTGCTATGACACAGTTTTTTTTTCTTTGACACCCTGATGACTCATCCTGCTACAATTTCCATTAAAATGTAGGCGATGTCTTGCATTACCTGGGATTGGCTCAGAGTGCAGTAAAATATGATAAAAATATGATACAAAATATTCAGATGCTGTGGCAGTCTATCTTGGGTGGAGCCTGGTTTCAATTAGTGGTTTTCTACTAAACCTTTCAACTTGTGCCTGAAACCCAGCATCGGTGGATTTTCTTGCCGTCTTATTCAACTGTTTATCCGCATACTTGTCTCCCGTCCTTCCCCCTTCCTCCTGCTGCTCCTCTGCTTTGCCTTCCTGCATCACTCCTCTGAGTCACAAGCCTTTAAATAAGATTCTGACGTGTAATTGGAAAAACCAAGCTGCTTTTTTTTTTTTTTTTTTCCCCTGCATTTCCTGTTCTGCCCCTTTGGTGCTGATTACCAATGTTTCAGGTGCCTCTTCCCCATTCTGATACACTCTTATACCAGGTTCTAATAATTTATATCTACATCCAAAGTAAAGGAAATGAATTTGTGAAGTTCAGTTAATTATTACAAACCACTTCTGTGGTGGTAGAGGAAACTATTGGCTAAATCTTGTTATACCGTGCCAGTATACCACGTTACTTACTGTACATATTTACTGTACATGGTCAGACATAAAGCTTTACGTCCTCCCTCCTATGAGACCCTCTGCGCTGCCTGTCACTCACCCAGTATCCCTGCCCACTACAGCACAGCCGTCCTGCAGAGGGATTAAAAGGTTACATAATAAGACACTAAGGAATAGGATATTTGTTTTAGCTCCGGAACAGGATTATCAGCTTCCCACAGAGATGGTTGATAAATTATAACAATATAACACTTGAAATACACCCAGGGCACACGTTAGAGTTGGATCAATAAGGAGGGGTTTAGGAAAGCTCTAATGTAAAATAATAAGTTATTTTTGTGTTGCCATTTAAAGTACGTACATAAGGCACTTTTACTTTTAGAAATACTTATAGAAAGACTTTGATCCAGAAATAAAAGAAAATACAAACACAAAGAAGAGTATAATGACGCAAATGTCGAAATATGTAAAGCATACTGTTTTGTTTCACAGTGTTGTGCAGGTCAGTCCTCTAAGATGGTGAATAAGTAAAAAAAAAAAAAAGTTGGTTTTCCAGTGTTATGATTTCTATCAAATGTATAACTTTAGAAATAACACGAGGCCAGTTGCCATCTGTGATTCAGACACAGCTGTTTTATAATACTGTAGCTTCTCACCCTTTTCTCCCTAAAGATGGACAAAACCTGTGGAGACATGAGAACTGCTGCGATTTCAGAGAAAAAAAGGAGCAATCTTTAATTATTATGATGTGAAGACATTCCTCAAATCTCAGGAATTGTGTAGTAGAATATGTAATCTGCTACCATACAGTATCTACTGTATTTTACACACAGTGCTCCACGCTTTTATCTTTTCCTCTTTGGACTATTGTAATGCCCTCTGTACAGGTATTTCTCAAGCTTCCCTTTACTGCCTTTATCACCATTTGAAGAGAACAGGATCATATAACACTGATTTTGGCCTCCCTGCATTGGCTTCCTGTCCATTTTTGTATTGATTTTTAAGATTTTACAATTGATTTTTAAGGCCTTACACAGCCAGGCCCCCATTAAGGATCTTTTAACTCCATAGCAAGCTCTGGTCTTTCGCTTGTTCCCAGAGCCCATCTGGGGCCTAGTGACGATCGAGCCTTTGTAGTCCGAGCGCCAAACCTCTGGAATGACTTATTCGCTGACATTAGGTGTAATGAATCTGTTACTGATTTTAAAGGTCATTGGGGATTTAGGAGGATCTAATTACAGAAATTAAATATAATAATCATGTTTGTAGGCTTAGAATGAGTCATTTATATCTGCAGAGGGAGTGGGTTGCTTTTCATGGAGTCCGCCATGTTGCCACAGTTGCTCCGAATGGATTTCCTCTTGTTTTTTTTGTGTTTATAGCAGGTGTCATCTAGCGTTAACATGCATTACTCTCACTATGTTTGTGGACCAGACTTAATATCCCCTTAACTCAAAAGTCCAGAACAGACAAAGCAAAAGACAAAGAGTTTCCTTTTTTTTCCAAGAAAAGCTTTAATCTCTGCCTGAATTTTAATGTAGTAATTTTCTTAGAATTGTTTTATTGTTGTATTATTTTATCCATGAAGCACTTGGGGTAACTTTGTTAAGAAAAGTGCTATATGTGCTCATCAGCACTTAGGAAATATCTTTGTGAGAATCTGTGAAAAACGAGGGTGTCACTTGGACTTGGTATGGAAGGCATGGAATTTAATTTGTGTAATGATTTTTCAAGTCAGCGAGCCAAAACATGCTCTGTCAACACCCCTCCCTTTTGTTGTGCGACACTCCCAGACACCGCATTCAGGTGCTGTTCCCTGGCACCTGAACTAAGCTTGGCAACGTGAGCTTCACCCACGTCAATCCTCTGTTCTGTTTGGACACCTCCCTTTCACAACAATGTTGCTTCATTCCTTTCTGTATAAGAGCATACATTACAGAAATGACTCACATTTGGAGCCACATTATGCCTCATATATAAGTGCTGATCATTTTATTACTTGATCAAAGCCTTTTCAAAATAGCTGGGAGGTGTTTTTCTGCATTGAGACCAGCAGTATTAACCATTGTAACTTAACATTGGCACTGCAGTGTTAATGTCTGTTGGAATATTTTATTAAGGCCAATACAGTCATTATTAATTGATCAGCACTGTCTGTAGAATTAAGAAGTCCAATTAATATGGACATAAAAAATCATTTTTTGGCAAAATAGAGATATAAGATGCTGTGGTGTGTGTGTGGTGTACAGTATCTTATATCTTTATTTTGCCAAAAAAAAAAAAAGTTATGTCCATATCACACAACTCTAAGTGGAATATGCTCCATGTTTCAGATAAAATCTACAATACGACAGCCAGAGCTAGTTCCTAATATGTGTAGCTAAATTAGAATAACAGGATAGGATAAAATCAAGCAAATGTGGAAAGGGAAGCCTACATGTACTGGACCTTTTTCTAATACAAGGCCTTGTGTCTAGTCAAGGAAATGAAAAATTTGTTTCCCCCACTTCAAGCCAATCTAATATGGGTCAAGTTGTACAACTTGTAAACACCAGCCCTTTGAGGCTAAAACAAAATAGAGCAGGAAGCATATTTTTTTTAAAACCACATGTGTTTGGTCTGGTCCTAAGACAACTAGCCAAGGACAGGAGTTGCAGCCTCACCAGGAGAGCATTTCTACACATGACTACCCAAACTCACTTGACTCTCTTGTGCTGTATGCTGCCATTGTGGCCAAGGCTTGTTATTCATTCATAGTGTGACCACCGCTTATTAAGAAACTCAAGACTCAAGTAAAAGTACAGTGTCTGTTCCATCGCTGGGAACATGACATACTGTATAAAACAAAGGATCTGATAAGGTGTCAGTACGCTTATTGGAGGGTCAAACTGAAAATACAATGGGCAAAAATAAAAAAACAAACAAAAAAAAATGAGATAACTTGTCAAACAGTACAAAACAGAGGAGGAACTGTGATGGCTGAAGCATCAGTGAGTCAAGCATTACGCACATGGGAAAAGAATGAGCTGCTTATGTCGAAGAGCATCGTTAATACTTGCACACAAACGCATGAGAAAGGAAGGGTCAAGTGAATCTGCAGCAGCTGCCGAGTCCGACGGCATGTAGGTCTATTCATGCAAAAACATACACTACTGTGCAAAGGTCTGCGTCTACCTTTAGCATTATTGTTTTTGCAGGATTGTAATGAGCAGACATTTATTTCTCAGTGTTTTTAGTAAGACACAACAAGAAAATACAGGAAATATGTGCACAATATTAAAAACACACACAAAAATCTGAACTAAACGCACATCTTGAACTCTGTTGGATCGTCTTTCCTTAAGTAAACTTGTGGTTTATCGTACCAAGCATCCTTCACAACTTCCCAGAGTTCCTCTTTAGACTGTCTTTTTTTTTTTCTTCCTCTGTCCAGATAATACCATATAGCTTCTATACTATTCAGATTTTTTTTCTTTTTAATGCTGTTTTATCTTGATACAGAGAAATACACATGTATGGTCATTACAATCTTGCTAAAACAACAAATTTAATGGTGGCCTAAGACTTTTGCACAGACAATAATTCATTATGAAAGTGTCCATAATAAACCCTTTGTTCATATCAGTTTCAAGCTGAATACTTATAAGTAGTAATAGTTTATCACAGGCAGGACTGGGAGAAAAGTAGCACCAAACTGTCACTGCAAGTTTCACAAACGTAATATTGGGCTACACAAGAAGTTTTTATGTCCAAGTGTTAAAATAATCACAGTCGCTTGGCCCAGAGCAACACCGCGGCCATCTGAGTTCACAAACCAGTCAGATAAGCATCCTTCAGCAGTGGCTGCAGAGCAAAGCCATCATAACACAGACAGTTACATAACCAGAGTTAAATCTAGAGGACTTCTACAGTGGCAGACAGGATGCTCAGTCTCCTGTCTGCAACATCAATATCATAGCGGAACATACTGGAACAGAGGGGGAAGCTGCTCCTTCATGTCACCTCCTCGTCAAAACTGTCTAAACTTAACACATGTGCAAAGGCTGAACAACTAGAATTTTGGAACTTTATTCTGACAGAATGAAGACTCTGTGACTGTGCAATATGACAATATATTGTATGGTACAAATATGGTACAAAAACATCTGCTGTTCCGTATTATGTATCATATACAGTATCATATCATATATCAAACCACTGCTATTATTAGGTGCATCACACTGTAAATATCACAGTTGTTTATGGACACACAGGCTGGTGAAATCAAGCCATAGCTGCCACTGGTTAGAAATTTAAAAGACAATTTTATTTTATTGACACACATTTCCTGTGAGTTTTTTTTCCGTCCTTTAGTTAGTATATGTAGTGGAATATATGTATACTGTTATTGTATATTTGTGTTTTTCTTATTTGTAACATTAATAGTAACTATTCATTGAATTTACAGAACATATAATCGTTTCTGTGCATAAAATGACTCAAATGTGACTTATGTCACATCACACAGCCCTACTGTATCGCAGGTACTGGACCAGGATGAAGGACAAATATATTTGTCTGTTCTGGACAGAAATAGTATGCCCTGACTCAAATAGTTCATGTCACTCAATGCATTGATTTTTTTGTTGCTTTGTGTTTCCTACAAATATCCCTTTACAGGCTGTAAATAAATCTCAGTGCTTTTAAGTGAAACTGTCAGTGTCACAAAATCAATTGTTCGAGATCACAATGAGATCACAGGAACATTTCGCGCACAGAGATTCAAATTGTCACTCTATGTCTGAGCTACCCACTTAAAAAAAAAGGACCACCGACCAACAGAGAACTATATCAAACCTACACATCTGTACTTAAAACCTGTCAGCCATGAGGAGGAACAACATGAAAAAAATCTGTCTCTTCCTCTATAAATATAAACTCGGACGTCAGCACAGACAAGAGTGAGAACCAGTCTTTGTAGAAACAGAGCTTATCGTCTGCAGAGGCTGGTGTAAAAGGGTGGGGGGGTAAACCTTCCACATGCACATTTAACACAGAGGCCTCACATACAGATGTGTACAGAACCAGCTGCAGTGTGGAAGCCACTACTGTAAACATGCAAAATTATGCACAACTCAGCTCCATCTCACATTCAAACAAGAAAGAACAGGTGGCTTTGGAGTTGAACTACTTTTCACTAGCTTCCTTACTATTAGAATCCATTTCAAAATCCAAGGCTTTATTATGATGCACGATACTGGCAAACTAACTATCCTGGCCCATAATTGAACCTTAGAGGCAGACTTGGTAAACTGGAGAAACTGTAATAGGATACTACGCTAATCTCACCTTAATCTCCATCTGAGGACAAACTGGGTTAAGCTCATCTGTAGGCGACAAAAGAGGCTGCACGTCTCACATAAATTGTAGAATTCTGTCTGAATTCCTGTAAGAAATATTCACTACTGCGCAACTGCGGGGACAATAATGCACTGTGTGAAAAAAGCTCACAATCAGATCTGAGTGTGAGTAATAACAAGTTATCTGGTCCATTACTGGTTCTGTGAGTCCAAGTGGAAAAGAAAATGTGGGTCATCTGTACACAAGCAAACAATTAGTTCCAAAAGTGTATAGAAGCGGGTTATGTGAGGTTGGTACATGGCTAACTGGGCTGATTCACGCGTACGCACACACAGCATTGAGACACAAAACACAACTTTTATTTTTAAAAAAAAGGACAGTGTGAGTATTTCTCTCAATCATGAGTTAAAATGAGTGTCTGTTGGTGATGCTGTGTGTGCTACAGTAATTCCTCTGAATGATCTGAATTCAGTGAGGTCAAAAAAACTTTCCAGAAATGACAAATAAACAGCCCTAAGAACATCAAATTGTGTTAACAGATGGGAATGTTCTACAAAAAAAAAAAACAACAAAAAACTGACAATACAAGTGGACAATTTGAATGGATCCCTTGAAAAAAAAAAATTACTTGGAAACTCAAGTTTGTCTAATGGAGAACTGACATGAAATGACATGTGCCATCACTCAGAAAGAACAAAAAACAAAAGCATTTTTAGAATGAGGTGTGTCCTTTGAGGTTTGGCCATGCAGGTGATGGTGTCAGACAGATATGTGGATGCTCTTAAGTAACCGTTACGCAACACGCTATTCCTAAAAAACAACCAGCAGGCAAAACACACTCTGTTTATGGCTAATTCAAAGCAAGATGGAAGAAAAAACGAATTAACTGAACATTAGCTGAAAAAGACACTGAAAACAAAAGAATTAGAGGAAAGGTTCATACATTTGTACCCTTTTTAGTTTATATAATTGTTCTTAGAATTCAGTATAGAACCGTGATTATGATTATTATGTTCCATTTTCTGCATTTAGATCCTCCTAAATCCATCTAAATCTTACTCACTGGACCTTTAAATATTTTAAATTTAAAAAGGTCCAGTAAACTGAATTAATATTATTCCTTAATCATTATTCCTTTCAAGTCTAAAAGCTAATTTTGGTCCTGAGTGAAAGTTGAAGAATCCAGATGGTTATTTGATTATTATTAAGATTATTTGTGGTTTTAAATTATCCATAAGAAAAGACGCAGCAAGACAAAAAAAGTCATAAAAGTCGCAACAAGACGAAAACAATGTTGTTTTGTTGTTTTAGTGGCTAATTTAACATCTGGCCATGGGACAACAGTTGAAAACCAGCCATTTGGCTAACACTGGCACATTTACAGTATTGTTGATTGATGTGCACTGTCCCTGAATAAACAAGATGAAAATAATGTAAAAGACATAAGATGAAAACAACATAAAAGACAAAATCGATGTAAAATATGAAACATACACAAAAATAATTATTGTTCTATCACCCAACCTTAGTTTTGGTCAACACTGATCTATAGTTTTCACATTTCTTGGAGACTTTATAATGGACCATAAAACCCTAAGTCAGTGGTAAGTACCATCAGGCTGAGCAGCTCATGTTAGACCGTCCATGAGCTGCCTGTCAGCTGAGGAGGGGAATTTCATTTCCAACTAAACCATGTAAGATACAGATAAAGTGCATGCCTCTGATCACATGAACTCCAAGACAAACATGAAAGCCAGTCTGACTGCTGAGAGTCGACAGAGCACTCTCTGTGTAATTAAGTCTGTGTCCACATCATGAAGCTTTGAGAGAAACTTATCCTCCTGACGTTACACTGTGTGAACCATGCTTTGGCCAAATACACTCTCGCCACATGTCGTCTTTACATGTTGACCTGAGCGCTGCCAAAACTATCAGCAGACAAGTCTGAGTACGTAAATAAAAAGTAACACACTTTGGAAACAAAAGCTTAGAAAATTAACAAAGACGTACCTCTCTTTTAAGTGCGCTACTGCAGTAGAATGCAGCACACGCAATAACCACAGAACAATAAAGACGAGTGCTATTTGCAAAGAGCACACTGCCACTCACTCACATCACAGGTCAGGCCTCGAAATCTGGGGCAAACACTCCAAAGGATGTTATGTTTATATGTTGTTATATTTGGATAGGTAAATCATCTTATCCTGCATGCATCTCTCTGGAGAGGTACTGTATGATCATGTGCTTTTAGTTTGTTTTGGGAGTCCATGTCTATGAAAGCATGTGCTGTCATTTTAACTCCTGATAGACCAAGCAGATGGAGAGTAAAAACAACAGCCTTACACACAATAAGACACCACCAGAGTTACCATTCTGGTGCTAAATCAAGGAGAACATTTACATGAACACTAATATTCTACGATTATGATAATATTCTGTGTCATGTAAATAGCATATTCTGTTTGGATATTCTGATTTAAGCCTTTTTATGAATGGAATATGCTGTTTTATTCCAGTTTTATGAGGATTCTTTGGACACGTATAGAGCACATTCAGAATATGCGTCTCATTTGCAAGTTTTACCACAGGTTGAGTCACACTGACCCTGTTTCCAGTCAGCTGGAGCAGAGATAAAGATTCTCTTTGGTAAAAATGGATGCCCCAAAGAAAAGTTCACATTTCTGAGGATGTCAACAGGTTTATGAATATGAGCATATAACAGACATTGTAAAGGTGTTTGAAGGAATAAAAGAGGGAGGCTGAGTTCACACATAGGCCTTTTCCACCAAAGTAGTTCTGGTTCTTGAGCCAGTTCCCTTCAGGATTGTTGGTTCCGTTTAGAGAACCAGGCCACCTTTCCACAGGTTTTGAGTGGAACTATTTTAATCAAGGCACAACAGACTATAATATGATAACATATTACTCCAGCCAGCTCCACTCCACTTAGGTCCACCTAGTTTGTTTATTATTTGTTCTTGTGTTCAAGTGAAAACAGCCTACTACTATTACTCTACTATTTATTATGATACTTTCTAGCTTTTCTTTTTTCCACTTGTTTCTCTTTTACGTTGTTGTGGTATCCATCCTCTCTTTCCAACTGTTAAATATGACACACCCACCATGGTTCACACTTCAGTTCAAGGGAAAACCACCTATTTTTTTGGTTTCAGCTTCGAACCAATGTTCCAGGTACCGAAGCAATTTATTTTTGCTCTGAATGGTTCAAACTTACGTTTGTGAACTGGAACGGCACCAGTTGGTGGAAAAAGGTTAACAGTGGAAACATTATTAGGAAAAAATTGTTTGTTTTCGTTCTATTTACTTAATTTTTTTTCTCAATTTGTTTTATGCATTTACTATTTATCATTTTCCTTTTTATTTATTTGCATTTTTTTCCCCTTTTTTCTGTCTGATTTGTTGGTTTTCTTTTGGCATATTTTTCAGAGGACTTTCAGTAACCTAATTTACATGTCACATGACAATTTGAAGAGTTTTAAACAGAGCACATCTTCATTGTAGTTTCATGAACACTGAAAGTAAGGCTCTTTATTTCAACAGCGTGCCTTGGACTCCTTCTGACTGCTGCTCTACATTTTTGGGACTGTTATTAAACAGTCACTGAGCTTCTTTTTAATCATTAAACCCGATTATTTTTAATTGGAGTATACATGGCTGAATGTAAACAGGAATTATAGTGTGTAATCATTTCCATTAGCCATGAAAACAGCTTATTAGGAAACTTTTGTGATGTAAACATAGTCAGTATCTCCTGATAATTGAGTGCTGAGGAAATGTTTTTCTTCAAGCCGATGTCAACAGTCTTATGACACAGTGGCCACACCAGCCTCCTACGGTACTTGTGGTGTGATTGCTCACCAATAGCATCATCTATGGGCAAGCTGTGAAAACAGATTCGGAAATAGTTTCGTTTGTGTTGACATGCTACATGAAGCAAATAATGAGCAGCAACTGTAGAGTGGAAACAAATCAGACAACTGAAATACTACAAAACAGACAGGTTAAAAAAGTGTCTATGTGTCTTTTCCTGAGGGTAATAAGAATGCAAGATCATGCTGCAGAGCAACCCCGCACTGCTCCACCAGCACTGGTTTAAAGGGAAAACTTTTTAGAAAACTTGAAATGACTCAGTGTAGTGTGATGTGAAACTCACCTCTAATGACGTGGAGGCTGATCTGTATTTATCTGTAACGACAGAACAGAGGAGAAGTATTAACGCTCATAAACACTGCAGATGGTTATTGACTCAAAAAGCTATTTGTCACCAACAATTAACAAAGCAAACACACCCTCTGAATTATTGACGTGCATGTTCTGGACAGTTAGACATGGCATCTTTAAGTGAAATCACACTGTGTTACAGAACATTAAATATTAAACATGATGTCTTGGGAGTGTGAATGGAGGAGCACGATTACCCAGCATGCACTAGGGTAAAACAAGAGAGTGAATAAGTGATTATGTTTTTCCACTGCACACACTGCCTGAGGCAAACAGAGGTGTCAAAACCTGCCACAGGAGGATGCTTTTGATAGCATGACTGTTCATTCATACTAGAGAGAAACACATCTAAACACTGCCCTCTACTCGTTGCCATGGTAACCCCCTTCTTTATTGATCGGTCAAAAGAAGGAAAGCAATAACCTTGCTCCCAACCTTTCCATAAATTACAAATAAGTAGGACAATCTGCGCTTTCCTTTACTCTTGCTGGACAAAATATTCAACACAAAAATCTTGTGTGGCTTTGACGATATTATCTCTCTCTCTCATTCCGATAGTGGATTTTCTGACAAGTCTGTATTCAAGAGCAAGAATGTACACAGAGGTAATCACTTCCCTCACAAGACTATTAAAAATACATAACAATCTGGTTCACTTTAACATGTGACAACGAGTCACCGGCGGATGATGATTTGAACAGAGGATAACAGCCGGTCCGAGTACTGTCACAGATTAAAGTACAAATAGTGTAACATATCTGCAGACTTTAAAACCAGTCCAGAGAGTAAAATGAGGTCATCGCTTATAAATGAGACACTTTGGACAGATGGAAATATTTCTGAATGTTAACATAAGCCACTTCAGTTTAAATTTCACTGACAAAGGAAATTACTGAGTAATTTCTTATTAAACTGGATGGCTCTGCTGCTGTTACCAAAGCTGAGACACTGACTGGGCGCTAAATACTCCAGTATTTGCCATTATTTTGAAAAAGACAATATTTTAAACAAGAGATAGACTGATTAATAAGCAGCGACATTTTACAAAACATCAATATCAGTAGAACTTGACTCTGCGACCGATGGTTAAGATCAGGGAAAATAATAGCTCAAAAAATTAAAATTGCACCTCGAATTGTCTAGACTTTTTTATGGTGAGTTTGAGGTTAAGTTCCAGATTTTCCAGATTTATTTATTTATTTATTTAAGTAATTTTAACTTTTAACAGTTCAACAGTTCTGTGTGGAGTTTGCATGTTCTCCCCGTGTCTGCATGGGTTCTCTCCGGGTACTCCGGCTTCCTCCCACAGTCCAAAAACATGCACCTAACAGGTTAATTGGTCACTCTAAACTGCCCGTAGGTGTGAATGTGAGCGTGAATGGTTGTTCGTCCCCTATATGTCAGCTCTGCGACATGTCCAGGGTGTACACCGCCTTCACCCGATGTCAGCTGGGATAGGCTCCAGCCCCCCCACGACCCTCCAAAGGATTAAGCGGTTACAGAAAATGAAATGAATGAATTAACAGTTCAACAGTTATCCAGTTTCTAATAAAGTCAAAAATAATTAAGTCCCAACAAGTGATGATATCGACCAATTAATCAGTTATCTGCCTTTAACTGTTAGAAACTATCAGTATTACATCAGTCGACCTCTGATTCACGTCTTCAACCACCTTCTTAAAAAGCTTTGTGTTTGTGCATATCCCAAAACCTGTTCATATCCAAATATTTCATTTTTAAAAAGTAGGCGTGTTTCTCCTTCTGACCAGAAATGCGTCCTTTTCTTCTGGCCTTGCATCCTCACCCGAGCCTTTCAAACTGGTGGCTTGTTGGTTTGTTTAAAGGTCGATATAATAATAGTTTTGAGCAGGAAAAAGTTGATACCCAATTCATCTGCCAATATTATTAGAAAACAGATACCTGTTGAACATGTAAGTCAAAATAACAAATCTGAATTACTGAAAATCAAACTAATGTTAGCCACCAGCTACTATCGGCACCAACTTCTGACGACACTGATAGTTAGACAGACTGACTACTCAGTGCACAAATAATATCTTTATATTCTGCATGTCTTAATCAGAAAATGCCTCATTGGTAATTAGGCCTAACTTGGAATATCTAAGACCTATATCACATTCAGAATATTGTCATATTTGGAATAACAGTGGAATATTCTTTGTTTTTGCAGTTCAGAGCTATCGGTTACAGCTACTGAAAACACATCCTTCATAGTGTAGCTCAATTCTTTGCAGGTCACTACAAATTACAGCTAAGAACAGACAGGAAAAAATAAACAGTCATCCACCAACGCTCATGTGGGAAACACTAGGTCCTCTGTTTGTCCCAGCCAAGGAGAGGTTAGCGGCTATAGTCCCTTGTCTGTACTAGAGCGAGTAAATCACAGTCGGCATATTTGGAGCAGTGCATGGTGTCACCCTGACTATCCTGTTCAGAGAAATATCAACCTCTGTGCTACTATAAGGCTTTCACACACACCATGAGATACATGTAGGTGCATTATAAGACTTTGACTGGGTCTTTTTTACCGTGGTATTATTGCAGTGTTTTAAGTCTTATCCTTCAGCTCCCAATCTAATAATCAAATACAGAGGTCACTCAATTTATCACTTAAAAGCGTGAGTGCAGCCCAAGCAATTTTTTCACTTTGTCTGTAAATCAACAGATTCACTAAGCAATGCTCAAAGTGGGCTTCTTATGTATGAAAGTTAGGACCACTTTGGTATTATCAGTTTACAATTAACAGGTCCTTATGGATTCATGTGTTTGTTTTTCCTGTTGCCTTTTATAATTTCACACACAGTTAAGGTATATCTGTTACTATACATCCCTGTTTTCAGAACGTAATTAGGGCTGGGCGATAACTATAATTATTGAGATATACTTTTGATATTATATCGTGATGATTTTCCTTGGAGATCAGTAGGTGTGATTATATAATTTCATATCATGATTATTATCGTTAACACAATCTAACTTTACTTAATTTACTTGTTTTACTTCGACGTTTAATTCTAATTTTTTACAATTCTAATTTTTCTGATGTTGAAAAAAAGATTTTATCCTTTTAATTGTTTTGAATGTTCTACCTCCAGATTTCTGAAGGGTTTGTCATGTTTTGACCTTAAGAAGAGTTTAAAACCACAAATGACTGTCCCCTTTCCTCCATTGTCACTCAGGATCAACCTTTAACCTGATTTCTGATGCTCTCTGTGACTGGGAGGCTGTATCTTTGTAGATGGTGAAATGTTCTCAATTATGTTCTAAATAAAGAATCTTAATAAAATACAGTAATGCAGCCTTGATACTGTAGGTATGAATCACATTAGATGTTGGGGTTAAAACACAAGTTTCATCTTGATGCAGTGTCAGACTTCTCTAGGCAACACGGAGTGGGAGTAAATCTATTCACCCCTTAAGCTCCATGTGAATTGATCTTACTGCAGCAGGATCAGTGTGTATCTCACATCAACCAAGCTTAAAATAACGCTCCACTTGGACTCTACAGTATTATTAGTCCGATTCTGTTTGTGCTACATCACAGCAATAAAAACATTCCTTGTTTGCTGTGACAGCTTGATAGCTGACCGAAGCAAAACTGTGTGAAACGTGTGAGTAGTTAAACAGGAGGAGAGACATCGGCCAGAGAGGTTGTTCGTGGTCTGGGTGACGGCCAACTTTCGGCTGTTTGCTTGTGCCATCTCGTCACCGACTCATGTGCGGACCATACGTACTGTAGGTTGCATAAGCACTGATTTTCTCCTGGGGGAGTAACTCTTAAACTAGCCTCTGAGCTCCTGAAAGCTTTAATAGGTCTCATGTCTTTCTCATCAATGGGCCTAATAAGAATCAGGACAGGGCAAAGCTGTCCCAAAAATACTTCATCCACACACCAGAGGAACGGCAAAACACTAAATCATGTAATCCCCCAAATCATCTAGAGACTTTCTAAAGTCTGTGAATCTACTCATCACGTTTGTCTTTGGCTGTGCCATAATGCTCAGCGGCACTGAGTCGATCTGTTTATTTATTAAACATTACCAGTTGGATACGGACATTAAAAGGGAGCTGAACTGAGGAGAGAGAAGGCGGGAAAAGAAATACCAATAAACAGGTGAGAAGTGAGCTAATAAGTTCCCTGGTGAGACTTGACATAACCTCAGTGCCTGAGGCTGTGCCACACCTCCACCTCCTCCTTGCACACCCAAAATTATCGCTCACATATTAATGGAATGTAGTGCAAAGCTTTGAGTTGTTCTGTCTTACTTAAAGCCTATTTGAATGGAAACGTGTTTATGGACTTAGGCCTGCATTTCTTACTATAGGAGTCCTTTCAGATTTAAGTGTTCCCAGTCTAGACCTATTTAAAACCAGAGGGCCCAGGTGGACCTTTAAGCCCACAGGAGAGGTGTAAAAAGTAAATCCAACATCAAGACCAAACAACTAATTGATTGATTAATCTATCAATCATTTCACCTCCAAGACAGAAAAGTCCAGATGGAGAACAGTTCTGCGGAGAACTGGACATCCTTACTTACTTTTGCACCCAACTAAGCCATTGTAAAGTCTAAAACCTGCTGGGTAAAGAATAACCCAAGTTGGGTTGTTTCAGTAATCTTGTGCTGAGTCAAATGTGAACAAAACCAGCTATGGATTACTAGAAACTAGCAAGTTGGTTTATGGCTTTGACCCAACATTTTGGGTTGTCTTCCACCCCAAAAAATGGGTAATAAAAATACAGGTACATGTACCTAACGAAACATTGGGGTTTTTTTTTTCCACCAAAACAGTAGCAACTCTATGAGTTAGCATTAACACCGTGTTGTTTGTGAAACAACTAGCTAGCTTGCAACACCTGGGAAAATTGTTGAGCAAGCTAGATAACAAACTTACAAATTTCCACATAGAATAGAATAATATTGGTATACACGGTTACATAGTAGGCCAATGTCACACCACACTAATTTTATCTGATAGCTTGTGCTAGATGGCTAATGCTAACATCTAACAGACTAATATTAGCCACTGTGAGCTTGTTGCTTGTTGTTGTTAAGCTGGTGTAAAAATATATTTGTATCGTATATTTGCCCTATTTGTATATTTGTATGGTTGAAGTTCAGGTCCAGTTAAGTAGCAGTCTGTATAAAAATGGCAGGATGTAAGGAATAACAAGCCTTGATTTTAGGTCATATCTCCAACCCAATGGACTGGGTCATTATTTTTAACCCAATTTTGGGTCAAACCAATCAAACTTATGACCAAGCAAGCTTGAACCCAGCATTTGAGATATTAAAATAAACAGTATAAAACAGTAGCAAGCAAGCCCCTGCTCTGAACTGTTAGCCCACTGAATCTTCTTTCCCACCACACTAATGTGCACCTTTACCTAATGTCCAAACACAAATAATGGGACAGTTAGCAGCTTCATGACTCATCAGCCCTTGGCTTTTTGCCAGTTTTTTTCCACCATACCCTTCCTTGAGCCTAGCTACAGTTTTTTTTATTGCTTTACTCTGGACTGAACCCAAGGTGCTTTGCAGTTTGAATCCATCACATGGCTCTTTGTTTACCGTGTCTAACGGACCTCTGCGGGAGTGTAATGCCAAACACAAACCTAGCAGTCATAACTGAACAAGCCGTGACATAACACCCCGTATGAATGAAGCGATAATATTGTATAAAGCCTGTTTATAATACAAATAAAGATTATCTTATAACGACAAGCCCTGTCTGTCAGTGAATAATTGATCATATAGATTTCCTAGTCGTTTGGGTTCACAACGGCTATGAGATGATGTATGATGACGATTAACCACCGCATCGAGCGTCTGTAAACAAATTCACCACATGGCTGGAAGCAAGCAGCCACAACAATATGGCCTCTCTGTAGAGATGCTCCATTCGTTTGGCCTGCGAGTGATGTGGAGGAGAAATGCTTCATTGTTGGCTGCTCACATAGATAGCAGTCTTCGTGGTTTTACTGCGCATTCATTCAAACCAGACAACTGACTGAGCGAGTTCCTACACCTGGCCCGCCTCGGGTAGTTTACCTGAGCTGTCTTTAAAGTGCAGTTTGACAGTCCCGTCTCTCCCGATCGCCACATCCCCAGGTCCTTCAATCCTCCTCGGAAAGTCGCCGGAGGATTTGGAGCTTTTTCTCCTATGCTTCTGCGCTAAAGTCCTACAGCACTGGTAACACACGGCCCACGCCTGCTCCTCGTTAATCGGCTGGCTGTACAGAGTCAGGATCTCTTCCAAGGAGACCTCCTCGGCTCCGTCGCCGCTACCGCTGCAATCCATGTTCACGTCTCCGGCGCTGAAACCAGCGGCGAAATCCCGGAGAATGGTCGGCGAAGTCATTATCCCATCATCAGTTCCCGGTCGCTTGGCCATTCTCACACCATTATATCCACATAAGTTAAATTAAAAATACGAAATAGAGGTGCCAATTTATATTAGAGTGCGTCTCGGTTGCATCGACTCAGACGTTAACCTCTCAATCAGCTGTTATCTCAGTGCGAACGGACGGACACCAACGGCTCCATGAGAGAGACAGCGAGCTGACTCTGACTGCCGTGTGGCCCTAGAGCCCGCCGTATAACAGCGCATGCCCAGTACTACTTGTAGTAAAAGTACTAGCTAATCTTTGCTAATACCACTCTGTGAAAATACTCCACTGGTTCTACATACTATTAGGATAGGATGGGGATATAAGGCTATACACTGTGTAAGACAAAAGGCATTTGTTATCAGTCAAGAATTTTACAGTAACATTTGTCATTGCTCCCAAGGGGCAAGAACCACAGCTCCGAAGTGAAGCATTATGGAAGTATCTTAAAGTGTAATACCGCTGACAGCCAGTAGATACTGGCTTGCATTAACCTTCTGTCTAAAAATACTAAGTCAATATTTTTTTTTTCAGAAGTCATTTTGGTCTCACACATAAGTGTTCTGGTGGTCCATCTTTAAATTATTGCTCCATTAATACGATTTTAGGGCTAATAGTTGTCAGGTGCAATTGACAGATCATTCGCCTGTCAGATCTTATATTTATTGAATTATACTTTTTTCCTGACAGCTTGACTGTAGTTGTGGTGATTAACTTACACTAACAAGACATTACACATTTTGTTACACAAATACTTGACAAAGTGCCATTTTACTGTGTCAGTAAGCTAGCATTTAGCATTAGCTCACCCATCACCCCACAGCTCTGCACTTTTGTCTGAATATAATTTCTGGCTCCAAAATGTCAACAAGGCGACAGCCAAAATGCAAAACTTGTGGCTTCAAAACAACAGTTCAAAAACCAGTGGGAGATGTGACAGTAGCTCTGTCCACTTCTTAGTTTATGGTTGTCCCTTAAAGGTTCAACGTGTGATATTAAGTGTATATCTATTAAGTATGTTAACTCTGGTCCACACTCAAACATAGTAGGTGACAGTAATGCACCTCAACGCTGGATGCCTCCTACTATAAAACAGGAAAAGGAGAAGATTAAGTTCATTCTGTCAAAACGTTGTGGCGCAACACGGTGGACTCAAACAGCAACCTGCTCCCTCTGCAAATATAAATGACTCACTCTAAGGTAAGAAAACACAATTCTGTTGTGTGGTTGAGTATTATAATAATTATGAATATTGTATTCCATTTCTGGAATTAGATCCTATTAAATCCCCCTAAATCTTACACACTAGACCTTTAAACATCTCTATGTGCATAAGGCAATTAAGGACAACGCAAATCAATGAGCCGAGCTCTTTTATGGTCCTACTGTGATTATTATGGGGTCTTAAAGTAACTACACATAGTCACTGTGCAGTAAAATGGTCTCTGTCAGTGTTTTCTTATTATATCTGATGTTTTTGGTTCATTTTACTGCTGCATCCATGTGTTACCAGTTACTGTTGTACATGTTTAATGTTGAGCTCATTTGAACTACTTTATAAAATGTTGGTAGTTTAATCTACAGTAATCCATCATCTTCTGTAAGATCATCATGTTTGTTGCGTCGCTGTCCTGTGAGAATCATATATCTCTAAAAAGTCAACTTTTCACAAGCTCAGAAAACAGGCCTGTTTTCAACTTTGTGACGATGCATTTTCCAGTGAATCCAAGAGGGTTTTTAAAAGAGTTTATTTAGCTTAAGAAAGAGTTTTACCGTTTACCCCTAAACCAGTCTGTTTTCTCTGGGTTTCATGGCTTATGTAACTGTCAAGAATTTAATTGTAAAGAAGGAAAAAAAGCAGGTCATACTTTTGAACCTGAACCTAGGCAGTAATCTCAGTGATTAAAGAAAAAGTTCTCACAAGAATAAACTGTTACACCCTGATTTTAAAGAAAATTACCACAAGATTGCTTTTTGGGAAAAAGCTGAACTCAATCTTTATTCCAGGACTGGTTTCTGTAAGTGTTAGTTGTTGATAACGAGCCTTTTGAGAGCTTTAATTAGAGATGGGCAAACACCGCCACCTGGTGGTTTTAAATTAACTTTCCCACTCATCCTTCTGCTCATGACTTTCGCTCTTGCTTTTGATGATTTTTTTATATTTCAGTTTGATTAATACATGCAGATTAGTGTAAGCCACACAAATGACACATCATTACAATACATTATGGTAAATAATGGTGTTACACTGTAAAAGAAAACAAAAAATGTAAGAACTGGAAAACACCATACTTATTAAAGTTTTTTAAAAAGAATTCTAAATTGAACACAGGAGCAGTTCAAATCAAGATGACGTATAGGCACATGCGGGTGTGTTTTGTCTTTTTCCTTTTCTAGCAAAAGCTGGAAAAGACAGTCTTCAGGCTTCAAAGCTCCAAATCTCCATTTCTGAACAGCACTTCAGGTTCTTGTGAATGCAAATAATTTACAGCATTTACTCACATTAAAACAGCATCATCATTAGTTCCCACACTATCGTTTTTCATTCACAAGAAAAAGGAATATATTTGCACAGGAAAAAAATGAAGCAAATTGGTTTAGGAAGGCCTCACAGAAAACATTAAATGTGCAGATTGTGATTATCATGTGCATATGAAACGCTCTTTCAAAAAAAAAATGCTGTTTTCTTAGAACTGCCTTTACACAGTGACGCATTCCCTGACCACCAGAAGCATGGGTATAAGCATGGTGGAGAGCATGAACACCCTCTGCTTCACACATGCATTTGCAATGGCATAACAAAGATGCAGCATCCCAAGATCTTTGGATGGAGACATACGCAGGTGCTTACGTTGTATTATCACTGAGATAGGCAGCCATGATCTTGTAAAGTCACTAGCAAACATCATCCACACCACTCTGCAAATCACCATCCCGTCGTGTGATGAACTGCTCACAGCTTCTTTGGCCATCTTCGTCTTCAAAAGGTCCTGGCTTTTCTTCATCTTTCGTCGCAGGCATTTCCGCTTTCGGCATCTCCGCTGCCACCAATACCAGCGGGCTGCCCGTCTTTAGATGAAGCCCCGGCCTCCTTTGATGCCCTCCTTTTGGAGTCACGAGTGGTCTGCTGTGAAGAGACGTTAAGATTTTGAATGTTGTATCATTTAAATGTCATTGAGTGGGCAAAGGTTGTATGAATAAAAACTATGGGAGCCAATGAAAATGTCATTACTTAGGTCAAAGAATTTGATTTTTGAGTTTTTTAAATTGAGTTCTGTAAAGGACAAAAACATCTATAACTTAATCATGAATATTGAATATTGAATCCAAAGTACAGGTTAAATGATTTTTAAAGGCTGATGTAACGATAGTTTGGATTAATCAGCAGATATCAGCGCTAAAAAAACTGACAGTAGGTCTGGTCAATCTCACAACCTTAGATGATGATTAATGTCAATTTGTCGTATGATCTACTTTTCAGAGGGATTGTACAGATCGTGGTATTCAAAAAATTAATAACAGCACTGTTGAACTTTACTATTCAGTTAACATTCATTTTAAATGACCTGAGTATGAGTGTAACTATGGTATTTTACAGAGAGTGTTGCATTAATGTTGCTAGGCTAGTGAGTTTATTTCAGTCAGTTTATAGCAATACGTTAGCATCTGTGTGTTCAGTGTTCAGTTCTTGTTACTTTAACTCATAGAGTTTGTGATGTAATGATTGATAGTGGTCCATGAACTATTGGTCCAACTCCGAGTCATTTACACAGATGCTTTAGAGTTACGTTAGAGTGTAAAAACAATTAGATTCATTATAAAACTCTGTTGGGACAAATTAGGCCACAGCCTTTGTAATTAATGGAAACACTGCAGCATCACAGATGGATGTACAGTTAGGAAAATGTGGACTAGATATTGTCAAAATATTATTGGTCAAAAAGGTAGTTACTATAACAACAACAACAAGCCATCGCACACAGCCTAAGCCTCCAGAAACCAGGGAAAACTAGAGGAAAACTTGAGGTTTGTTTGTAACTTGCCTACAGTTTATAAGAGGTGAGAAAATTGTGATTCAGGCCCAAAAGCTCTAAAGATCATTATATAATCTTTTGGCCAGATCACCCAGCCCTACTTGAAATTAAGTCTTTGACTTCATTAGAAACTGAACTGAACATCTAAGTCAAAGTAATGAATACCTAACAAAAACACTGGACATCAGAGTCAAAGAACTGAATCAATGAATCTGAAACTGAATATCACACTAACCGCAAAAGATTGGTGATTGTAGGTGATTGGTGATTTTTATTTTTCTCTAATTTACTTTCCCTCAAAGTCATTAATTCCAGTCATGAAGCCTGATATTAGTCATCAGCCATTATCAGAGACAAGTTCTGCCGATACTGACAGTTTGTAAAACGTCCTGTCTGTGCAGATTGATCGACCAAAACGAGTAACTGGTCTATCTGTAATCTGAAACAGAATAAAATGTCCATATATCATTTAACTGAAATATCATGAATTTCCCTGAGGGATTAATAAAGTTCATCTGAATATGAATCTGAATATGTCTCTGTCTATCTTTTATTCATTATGTATTTGCAGCTAATGTCTGCACCCATGGGCATAGGTTTTGTTTGACCATTGAGGGAGGGACACCTTTAGTGGGAGGTTTGTGACTCCTCCTACAGGAAATTGAGTGTTTCACTTCCTGCATTCTGGTGAAAATTTTTCCACCAACATGTGCCTCAGTTTATTGTGGAATGTATATTTATGTAAAGCAGGTTCCTAAACTTTTGCAGCTTGAGACCTAAGAGATAAATTTGGTTTCATGACACAAAAGTAAAAAAATATCAGAGTGAAATGTTATGTTTCTCACCATCACATAATGAATTTGCACTGAAAAATTAGGAACCAGTGTCTGAAATTCACTTTTTGACTGAAAAAAATCCACAGCAAGATTTGTGCTCATGTTCAAAGGTTTCAAAACAAATCACATATCTGTGTTTTGGGATGATTTTAGGAATATTGAAGCTAACTGAAAACAAAAAAGGGATTAAACATTTATCAAATCTATTGGAGAATGAGACCTTGTTAAATCCTCTGCCATGTTTTTAAGACATATTAGTTTAAACATTTCATTATTAAATCATTCGATACATTAATTTCCTTTTCCTTTTATTCATTAATCATCAGTTCAAAACCACAAAATATTGAGTTTACTGTCATATATGATGAAGAAAAGCAGCATATTGTAATATGTTCTATAGTTATATAGATTAGAATGAAAAATGCCTACATCACAGAATTGAAATTAGTGCTTCTTCTGGAGACCTTTTGCTCAACAGAAACTAAAAATACAACCTGTTTATTTGCTGTAATATATGAATTGTGAATGTGTTTCTCCAGTCGTCACCTATTAGTGGTGCTTTTATTGTTCATTTTTAATAAATACTGCACTGCAATTGATGCCCTTGCAAGTGCTGCTTTTTTGCTATTGTTGTTTGCTGATATTGCACATATACATGTTTTGTTGTAAGTTCATGTAGACAGAAATTGATTCAAACCAGAAATTGAAAAAAATGAGACAAATCTGTGTATAGATCAGCCTATTATTAAACCATACTCTATTTAAACAGTCTGCTTCTACAATAACCTTGTACATACAGGACAAAGGAATAATATTACCTGTATAAATACTGTATATTTGCTGTCCAGCTCTTGTCTGTAAAATGTCAGTTTGCTTTTCCTTGATCAGCCATGTGTCTACTTGTATCTTGCCATAAATTTCTTCCCTGCCATTTGAATTAATATAACCCTACTGATAACTTGAAACAGATTCATTGTGTGTCTCCTGATCAAAATAATAAAGGCAGAGCACAAGGGAATGGAGGATAAAGTAGCATAAATATTTAATGTAACCAAATTACTTTCACAAGAAAAGTACATTCAAACTTGTTATGTATTTTGCCAAAAATTGAGTCAGATTTACTAAAGATTTTACATTAGATTTTAGATCTACTAGAGATTTACATAAAATGTCTTGGATTTACTTATATAATTTTAATCCATTTTAATCATTTTTTAATCAAGAAATTTAAATCTACTCATTAATATTAAGTGTCATGTTGTTGCCACAGTTTATTTCCACTCTACACAATACCAACTGTCATGTTACAAGATTTACATAAATAGCTGAAATAAATTCATGTAGTGCATTGAAGACAAGGGCTAGATGTGTTTTTTATAAGAAAACAACTTATTTAATATCAAAGTATCATTAAACTTTATTAACTTATAAAATAGTATTTTTTAAAAAGCAACAAAATTGGGTGGAAATTCAAAATGATTGAAATCAAAATGAAATAGTTTAAAATGTAATCAATAAGTTACATAAAGCAGCAGGAGCTGAAATCAAGGGGCAAAAAAATCACCCGAATTTGAAAATAAACAACTTTCTCCTCTCCATCCAAATTAAAAGACTAAATATAAATAGAGGTGAACCTGATGTTTCACACCACTGTGGAAAAGTGAAACCACCACCACCAAGCCTCTGTGTGGAGCCAGTAGAGCAGTAGAGTCACATCTGACTGAAATGGATCGTAATCACAGCTGTCAGTCATGTATTTAACCCCCTACCTGTTTAAAAACACCTACGAACGGACAAAACCTCCCATCACGGTGTAGATTTCCTACAGCCTGAAAACGGAGTCCAGCAGCTTTGCAGCTTTAAATGTTTCATTCAACTTAATATTTGTTCAATCTACCTTGAGTCTGTTTTATTTAGCAGATGTTGCATTTATTTATGGACTAAGTATTAAATGACCCCAGTCTCACTTTGCTCAGTGTATCTTTCTAAGGACAGAGGAGGTTCTTGTAGGTTCTTGTCAGTCAGACCTCCAGATGTTGCCTTCAGTGACACCCACCTCACTCAGGGAGCGTCTGGGTCTCCTCTGGTGGTTGGAGCCGGTGCTGCTGAGGGCCTGCTTCCCACACTGGGTTCCCGTGTTCACCATCCTCTTCTCCTTCAGGTTGGCATCGAGAGCTTTACCTGAACCGCGACAGGACAGCTGTCATTATCACTTGACACACAAAAGAGATCTGGTCTCAGTCTCACTTTAAGGTGAACGATACGAGCCACCATGTCCGGGAGTTGACAGCAGAGTTGTGTGTGTTTTTTCAGTTTAGCTTTATTGTGAAACCATATTTCTCATTTACCAAAACAGACAAGGAAATGTGGACGTCGGCTCCCTCATTTCCTCGTCCGTTTTCTCATGTTGCGTATTCAAATGTCGACATTCACAAAGGAGGAGCTCTTACTGTTAGGGACTGGAAGTGGGGTCTCTACGTCGGTGTTGGTAAGCCACGTCGATTCTGTTTCCCTGGTCCAGCTTTCATGGTACCTTGGCTCGATGATGGCGTCCGCCCGACTCCCCCCACAACCCATCGGGAAAATCATCCACGGCGGCAGGTGTTAGGCCAGCAGCAGCAGCGTGGGGCTGACACGGGATGGAGACAGCTCGCTTCGTCTGTCTCACAGCGGCCGCAGCATCCTAACGCTCACTGCATCATATGCAGCCGTGTTTCCATTTCCACCATCCGTCGTAGCTGCTGCTGCTGTGAGATGCTTTTGCTCCCCACAGACAGCAGAAACCCACGGAGGTGTCTGCGTCATCACGAGGGAGGAAGGAGTTAAAGCTGCATCAACCACTATCATCAAACTATCATCATCATCATCATCACCAGCAGCAGTAGCAGCAGCAGCATAGTAATGTTGGACTAAAGTAGAGCTGGGAGATATGATAAAAAAAATGTTATCACAATAAACATTTTATCAGTCGATTCACAATCGATAATTATCGTGATAAAAACAAATCATTATTTCTTTACAGTTTGCAAGCTAATTCTGAGTCGTTTTAGTAGTTGCTCTTCTATCTGAGTTGAGTTTGTCTTATTTGATTAACTTGCAAATCAGGCCTTCACTTGAATACTGTATATTTCCTAGGTTTAAGTAAAGGTTGAATGAATGAATGAATGAATGGATGTGTTGCTTCATGTGTTAAGACCAAACATGTGTTTGGGTCTTAATTATGTTTAAAGTTGAGGTTAATCACAAAGTTAATTATTATTTAATCATACTTCTAAAGCATCTAGATCCCACGTAGTTACACACATAATATTAAAAGTCACTACTTGTCTCTTTTGGACCTAAGTAAAACATTCTCATTAATTTTTTTATATAATATGTTGTACATTTTGGATTTTATGAGTTGTATCCACCAGGATACATTGCCCTATTATATGGTATAAACAGAGTCAAAATGGTAAACATTTTAATGTTTAATTTCATTAAGAGAAGTGTCTTAAAGTGTTTTGTCAATTATTCATCTTTGGTTACTTAAATAATTACTATAACAAAGTGATATCTAATATTATTGAGTAGAGACTTCTACCAATTGGCATTGTGGAGATCTTGACTGTGAGACTTGGGATCACTGACATCTAAATTCAGTTGTTTACCCAGATGTCAAACTTAACACTGAATTTTGATTCTTTCTATATTTTAAATTAATTTGGCTTAGGTGTTGCCCACAATGTCTTGGGTCTTTTGCCTAAGCCTTATAATTGTTCCTGCACATCACAGACTTATCAGCATAGAGCATTATCAAACTGATTCAGCTGCTAATGAATAGAATCAAAATGAAGATGTTACTTTAAATATCTAATCCACTGTGCATCATTTCTGGTACTTTAATAGCATTTGCACTTATGTGACATTATTCACCAAATGTGGACTATCTCTATCACTGGAAGTTTACTTTACATTCTATTGATAAATACAGCTGTCAAAAAAAAACACTGCAGACAAAAGTCCTGTTACATTATTGGCAACATGACAACTCTATGCACAGAGAAAAACACCATGAAGACAAAGGGCATAAAAAGGAGGGTGGAAAAAAAGACCCATTTTGTTTATTGATTAAAAAAAAGCTTTATTCCAATGCAGTTGCTGTGACTTATGGAATCACTGTTCCTTCTTGTAAAGTCTGTTTTCCTTGGAATCAAATTACAAATGGTGTCTTCCATCAGAAATTGACAGAGCTTTACATCAGTTTTTGTTCCTTTTTTCATAAATGTACATGCAGACACTCCTGGCCAAAAAAAGGGAAGGGAAGGGAAGGGATCTAATTTTTTGCACAGGAATGCATGTCTGTTTAAAAACAACAACAGACTTAGTCCATCATCTCACACTCCTGTTAGCTGCTTCCACTGACAGACTCTTTGACCGTGAGAGCCGGTGTGGGTCCTATATGGGTCCAGATGTAGCCTTTTTCTGGACGGATGGGAATGGTGGGGAACGGAGAACTCCTCGACTTGAAGTATTCAGAAGGGGCGTGGCACACAAACTCCAGGTACTCCATCTTTCTGGGCAGATCCTCCTCTGGACCTAATGGAAAACATGTGAAAAAATGTTTTAAAACTTTTAAGAAAGAATTCAGAATGTATCATCCTCTTTTCTCTTCGCTTACCAACAATGTATGTCCCTGGATCAAACTGGTCCTTTGGGCTGGCCTGGGTGGGGATTAACCAGGTTAGAGCAGCACTCTTTTCACAATACTGGTCCTGGACAAAGCCCCGAATCTGGGCGTAGTATGGCTTCCCGTCCTCTTCGTCTGTTACCTTAATCACATCTCCTGTCTGGTAGTACACACCCTGAATGTACAGTATAAAAAAACGGAGAATTGATCCTTCAACTCTCCTTCTTTCAAATAGTCTTCATATTAATAAAAAAAGACAAACTAACGGCATTAAAAAGAAAAAAAGAAAGAAAAATATACAGGGTGGAGGGTGGGTACAGAATTTAGCAATATAGCAAAATATTCAATAGCTATGCTTTCTCAAGACAAGATCTAATAAAGTTTTATGGTCCATCAAGTCCATTAAGTCCTTATAAAAATATATAGCATAAAAAACTCCATACCTTGTAGAAAACAGACTCTGAGGTGATAATCGTTGCAACAGATTCTGGTGCTTTGATGGGCTGAGGAAAGACATCACACACTCAGATCAATAAATGAACATGCAGAGTAAAAGAAAAATGACCTCCTTTTCTTATCAAATGCATGTGTAACTTACATTCTTTAGTTTGAATATGTGTCTCCTGCCCTTCCCTTTTGTTGACACTTTCTTCTCGGATGCAGGAGCTTTGTACTTGGTGCTTCTCAACCGTGCAGATCTTCTGTGAATCTCCTGCTTTGACTAGAGAGAAGACACACCAAGTGACCAGTCAAGCTGTACTTGCAAACACATTTTTCATCAATTTATTAAAATCTTTCCCATAACAGGATGTAAATGGGTTGCAACCAGCTGTAACCCATCTCTTAACTGTTTAAGCTTAAGGTAAACTCCTCACAGAGTAGCTTCCATTTGACTAGTAATCTAAAACACAAGATATTACAGTTTTTACTTTTTGAGCTATTATTTCCTGGCAAAGTCAGTAAATAGAGTTAAGAAGTCTAATATTAGCCATTGGCCACTATCAGAGACAACTTCTGCCAATAGTTTGGTAAGGCTGCTTATCATTCAAAAATATTCGATACCAATACTGCTACCACTAATTTGGCTTCAATACTAATTCCAAAAGGATACCTTTTTCAATATCAAATTCCCATTTTAACAAAAGTAAATTACAACACACATAACAGTACTAATATTTATTAGTTTCATTTTTCAGCTCATCTACACTCAAAGCAGTTTTTGCAACATAAAAAAAACAATTTACCACAACTTGAAGCAGTCTGTTAACATTATGTCATTAACAAAGGTGTATAAAAGTCATGTGTGTGTGTGTGTCACATGCACCAACACTGATGAGATTTACTCCTTAGGTGTTGAAATTTGATATCATTTGATATAATTTAGTCAGTGGGTAACACTGACTGAATTGCTTAGATAATGTTGTGGTACCCACAGTGGTACTGTAAGTTCTTGTTAATAAACTAAGTAGTCCAGAGCCACTTAGTTTTAAAATGAAGACCTCGCAGCCTTTCACTGTGGAAAATAATGTCACAGTGAAAGGCTGTGACATTAACATGTG